>CAAKHD010013873.1:10059-20160 GCA_901007705.1 Fistularia tabacaria
GACAGGGGGGGGGGGGGGGGCGGGAGGGAACCCCCCCCACCCCCCCCCCCCCCCACACACACACACAAATATGACGGTCGCGATCTGCATGGCCGCATAGACAGAGTTGAATTTTCAACTAAAGAAATGACTTCTGGGGGATCTAAACATACAAATTAAAGCTAATCCCTCATTGGTTACTTCTTCTCAAGCATGGATTCCATACAAACAACGCATTTTGTATGTAAAAAAACAAAACAAAAAAAAGATAGAACCACTCATTTAATATTAAGGACAGGAAGTTGGTGTGCTTGTGCAGTTATTAGCCCTGTAGCCTTGAATGTAAACCAAAGGACAGTCTGTGGCAGCCTGGAAAATAACATTATTATCACAATTATCATAATTTTTACAAATCTGATGGTGCGTGTGTATATCTGTGCCCTATCACAGGTTCCTCCGGGTTAAAAGAAATGCAAGAGGGCCATTGGAGATTGTAAATTGTTGGACTGAGATGGTTTGGACGTGCGCAGATGAGGGATGGTGAAGATCTGGGCGGAAGATTGCTGAGGCTGGAACTGCCAGGCAGGAGGTCTGGAGGATGACCAGAGGAGAGATTTATGGATGGAGTGAAAGACGACACGAAGTTTGTTTGTGTGGAGAAGAAGAGGGTTAGATGGACGCAGATAATTGGCTGCGGTGACCCCTGAAGAGAGTAACCAAAAGGAAAGAATGATTAATATTATCATCATAATTTTAATTTTAATTTTAATTTTAATTTTAATTTTAATTTTAATTTTAATTTTAATTTTAATTTTAATTTTAATATGTCTTCAGACTATTAGGCAAAAACGGTTTTCCATGGGGTTGATTTTAAACATATACTTATTGTTATAAATGTGACGAATGCAGGCACATTTCAGTGTACGATCTGTTGCCTGCAGTTAAAAAAGTTGGCCAGTATTTACGGTTTTCGGAGTAAATCGCTCCTCTGTGCAGTATTGACACTTTTAATTGTGTTACAACTCTCTGCAGACCTGCGGGCCGCCGTCTGAGCGGCATGAGTAAAAAGGTCACGACCCTCCCAGGCTGTGTTCCAGACAAACAGGACGGAGGAGCTGCAGCAGGACGTGGAATCTCCCTTTTTTAAAAAAAAAAAAAAAAAAAAA
The DNA here is from genome assembly GCA_901007705.1 of Fistularia tabacaria. Classification (NCBI taxonomy): domain Eukaryota; kingdom Metazoa; phylum Chordata; class Actinopteri; order Syngnathiformes; family Fistulariidae; genus Fistularia; species Fistularia tabacaria. Next base: position 11,205 of record CAAKHD010013873.1, read on the forward strand.
AAGAAAGATTTTTGCTTCGTTGAGCTCATCTGGACGAAAATATATTCCCCCAAAAAGTGATCCTCAGAAAATGGGAATTTATTTGAAAAGCACCCGCCTTTTTTTTCACCTCCTCCGACATGTTTTCGGTGTTAGCGCGCAGCTGCTCGTTCGCATTATCTCTGTGTTCCGCGTTCTGTACGTTCACCGCCATGTGGAACCAATTGCTCTCTAATAAAAAAAAAAAAAAGAAATGATGAAGAAGGTGTCTGGCTGTCTGCGTATGGGGAATGTCAGCTCCCCTTTCTCCTCCCGTGTAGCAGTTTAGTATGAGGTGGAAGCAGCTGTGGCAGATGGAGGGGACTTCTGGTTTTCTGCAAAGCTGCAGCACCCCTAGTGGCCAATAGCGGTAACAGGCTTTTCTGCAGAATAAACCACACAGTTGTTTTTTTTTTTTAAATGCCAGTGAGATTGGTGTGTGTGTGTGTGAAGCAAATGTTCCTTGACGCTAAATGACAAATAAGCGAGAGAGGACGGCCGGCAACACGGAGATGGGGGCGAAACAAACCTTCAGGGCTTGTAGCTGATGTCAACAGGGGACACGTTTATCGTGACGCACGAGGCGATGCACTGCAGTGAATCATCGTGACATGATCATGCGTGATCGAGGTGTAATTTCTGGTCGCACCTCTGCTCAGATGCTTGAGTTTTACTGCGTGCGTTGACCCCTGGAGCGCCGCGTCTTCACACACATCTGCATTTGTGGCACGGGGCCTGACATCAAACACACTTTCCGGAATCCATAATTCATCTGGGCCCCCCCCCCAAAAAAAGAAAAAGGAAAAAAAAGAAAAAAGAAAAATAGGCTCTAAGGGAAGATTTTCTGTTGAAGCATGTGACCGCTAAATGTATTCATAACATATTAATTATAATATAAATCAAACTCGATTTTCTATGCAAAGCGTAATAAGGCAGAGCACAGATACAGACACACGTGCACGCATGCACGCACACACACATCTATCTATCTGTCTGTCTAAACATTTAAACATTCTTATGTGTCTAAATACGTGCCTGGATGAGTGCTTTAAAATCTAACTTGTCAAAAACATGTTGTTAAGTCTCCATAAAGGTTGTCAAAAAATTCAATTGTCGTATCGAAGGATAGCAATTTATTATTTATTTTTTTTAGGTTATTTTTTCAGGCGACAAAAGTAAGTGACTTCCCTCTGAATCTGTTGCCATGGCACCCGCGGCATATAAAGACCGTGCTCTGCCATAGGATAGATGGGGGAGCTGGGCCCTCTCTCCGCACGGCTTGTGTATTATAGAGTTCACCGGAGGGTCAAAAGTGTCACCACATACATCACAGCTGTGGCAGAACGGCACACATGGTTGCCATAGCGATCGGCCATTTTTTCTCCCGCTGTGCTAAGTCAAACAGTGGTGGGTGGGTGCCGGGATACGAGAAAAAGAAAAGGAGGGAGAAGTATCGTGTGCTGGGTTAAATGTGTGTTTCGGTGAGGGGGAATTAGCTTATTTGGCCAGGTGTATCTCTGCCAGCATCCCGCGTCTTCCATGTTTGGTTTGGCTGATTTCGGCCGAACGTCGTGCAACAATGAGGGGCTGCACAGCACGATAAAACTGGCAAGATGACGACGTCATAAACTCCGCTGAGCATAGTCAGGCTGTTGTGGATGGGCTCGGCGCTCTGGTTCGGAGACCATCAGCCTGGCGATTAAAAATGCAAAGGGGGGGGTGGTCCTTCATCATGGCTGAAACAAAGCCGCCCTGCCCTTCGTATGTGTTCCTATATCACCGTGGAAAAAAAAAGCCTGTTTCCTTGGCAACCAAACTGGCTCTCTTTGTCACACGGAGCGGTGGGCGAAGGGAGGGAGGAGGTTGAGCGGTGCACCAGCGAGACAAGCCCACCGCTGACCTCCACATGACCTCCAGGTGGACACGCCACATCGGCTTCCTGCTTCGGGGAGGAGTTATTCGTCATTTTGACACGACATATAGGGACACATCCGCCCGGGTGTGCCGAAAAAAAAAATCCTACTTTCACGAGATTATTTTTCCGCGCTTGGTGTTTAATGTATTTGCTGTAGATAGGGGAAAATACTTGTTGATGCAGCACAAAGAGAGGAAAAGACGCTGCGCTCTCTCATTGGACAGGCCGGCGTCATGTAGCACAGGATGCAGCCAGAGGCAGCTCAACCTGGACCCGACAGCGCCCCCCGTAGGGTGCTGCAAGCACTACGGGGTGAACTTGCAACCATAAAAGGTTAAAGGTCACATCTGGCGATTTTAATTCTAACTGATAAATAGCTTTATATCCGGAAATAGATCACCTGATGATATGCCTCTTTTTTTGTGAGCCCCCCTCCTCCCCCCCCGGATTGAATTTCTTTCAATTTGTTCCCGCCGGACGATATCTCTTCCCTCCTCTCAACCCCGTCTGCATCTCCCCTGCCGTCGTCTGGCCGTCATCTTCCCGCCGCCGACTGGTACTGATGGTATCAGATCCGCCGTTGGCTCTTACGGGTAGGAGGGGGGCTGGAAAGACCGAGCTAATGGGCTTTCAAATCCTCTACGGCGAGAAGGGGGGAGATAGGATCAGATCTTTATTATGGGCCTGGCTGGAGGAAGCAGGAGATGTTTGGAAAAAGCAAAGGGAGGCAGTAACGCGTGTTTTTCGGTGGCGGTGATCAGCAAACCCTCCTCTGCCGCCCCCTCCACCATTATCTGGACTCCTTCTGGCATCCAAAGTTCCCCTCAGAGAGAGTAACACTGCCTCTCCCGGACGGATGCGGGAAAATCCTTCTCCCCTGGCAGATGAATGATGTCAAACAGACATATTTATATTCATTTAGGGCCGAGGAGGAGGAGAACCCATCTGTAACGGATGTGATAGGAACGTGCGTTTGTGTGTGTGTGTGCAGATGAGGGGTTTACGCGCGCGCACACACACACACACATACACACACAGATACACGCACGCGTGTTGGAGCATGTGTTTCAAGGTATCCATCCGGAGTGATAAATGATTCTCGCTTTTGCGTGAGGTGATACCGTGTTTGTGGATTTGCGGAGTGTGCGCTCCCCAGCTTCGTGTGTGTGTGTGTGTGTGTGTTTGTGAGTGTGTGTGAGTGTGAGTGAGTGTGTGTGAGCGAGCGAGGTCATTCCCCGGTCACTCGTTCAGGCTGCGTGATGAATGAAGAGGAGCAGCGGCTGAAAAGCCAGGGAGATTTGGGAGAAACATTGTTCCTCGGGGTTAAAAATGGTCTTGTGTTGTGCCGCAGCCCGGGGGAACGTTACTAAGAAAATGTGAGAGCGCAATTTCAGGTGCGTGTTCATCATTTTAGATGTTTAATTACACCCCCGGCAAAGTCATAAACTAATAAAATATTAACACTGACATTTTTTTTTGCAAGTAAAAGAAGAATAAAAGATTTGCTAGAAATGCTGGGGGCGTTTGATTCGTCCACCAGGACGGGCCTGCAGTAGATGGGAAGTCTAGGAACCAAAACAGGAAGTAGCGCATGCAGAGAAGGCTGCTGGGAGATGTAGTCATTTAAGGGCCCGGGATGAACTACAAATCCGAAAATAAAGTGGTGCGAAAGTGCGATCGTTCGCCTGATGGAAGTCAGGTCCCCGTTTGAGGACGGCTGAGGATGAACTCCGCAGAAGTGCATTGTGGGATCAATGTCGGCATCGCATCCTAAATTATTCATCCTGTCAGCCGTCCCCCCGGCTCCTCCTCTCGGAAAAAAAAAGGCTGACCGAGAGCTTTACCCCCCCGGCGGATTCCCCTCTTCACCCCCTCCTATTATCTCCCCCATGATTCGCTCATTTACGGCCTCACATCCACTTTCGCTCCAACCTCACTCCTCCCGCCTTCGTCTTCCTCATTAGTCCCCCGTTCTTCCCGCGAACTCGCTCGCTCTCTATTCCTTCGCCCACTCTGCGTCTCCGACCCCGGGCGTCAGTGCTTTTCCGAATCCAACCCCCCCCTCTCCCGGCGGCCTCCTGGATCCCAGCGTAACGCCAGAGGTTGTCCAGTGTGCCTCTATGTCTTTATCCACACACACGTGAATGCAATGTGTGTGTGCGTGTGCGCGTGTGTGTGTGTGTGTGTGTGTGTGTGTGTGTGTGTGTGTGTGTGTGTGATTTCTGTAATAGTGACATGGCTCATACATCATGGCCCGGTACCCGTTTGATTACAAGTGGTGCAGCCCAGTTGATTAATTGCTGGATTCAGCTTCCTGGCCCAAGTGGTGACACCCGGTCACAGAGCTCCTGTACTGACCCCCCCCCCCCACCCCCAAATGCACACACACACACACACACACACACACAGACACTCAAACACACCCTGCCTTTCCTTCACGCCCGTCCACGGTTTTTCATTTGTGTCCTCTCGCCTCCACTTCTGTCATTCCTCTCCAGATCCACTCGATCCCTCTCGATATACGGCCTGCGATCGGCCGGCCGGGGTGGGCCCCGCCTCTCGCCCGATGACAGCCGGGATACGCCCCGGCCCCCCCCCTGTCGACCCCGAGCGCAGGATAAGTGAAGTGGTAGGAATAATGAATGAATGAATGGATCATTGAAAGGCATCAGACGCCTGAAACAACCCCGTGTCTTGGATAGCTACCGCAATTGTGCTAGCAACTTTAGCCATGTAGCTGCAGCATAATCGCGCACATCATGAGGTAATAACCTCTATTTCCTATTATACTGTCAATTGACCATATATCGGTTTTTATCTTGAAAGATTCCAGTTTTCATAGGTTTATTTCATTCAAAAATAATTTTCTTTATAACACAAAAGGGGGATCCTTGTTTTCAGGTGCGCGAACAGTGTTTGCTATTGACGAGGCACGTGGAATAATTGGTGACAAGAAACAAAAGGAGACTCATGGACAGACTGTATGTGTGTGCACGTGCGTGTGTGTGTGTGAGTGCATGTGTGTGTGTGTGTGTATTCCCCCGGCTCTCACCTCCATGTGGTATCAAGATGAGGGATGGTCCTGCCAGCGATCAGCCGCGGCCCGGACACAAGCTCTGCGCAAGGATTCCCTGCTGAAACCATTAGTCTGGGCATTAAACACCATTAGGACACACGCACACACACACACACACACACACACACACACACACACACAGACGCACGCGCCTGAATGGCGGTGAATGGCGGTGTCTCTATATGAGAGGGTGAGTGGTTGCATATCTCTATGTGTGGCCCTCAGGTCAGCTGGCAGGATGAATGCAGGATAGACGGTATTAAGAAATGAAAGAATAAAAAAAACGAAAGAATGAAAACAAGAATGAATGAAAAACGACCACGTTTTAATTTCCCTGCGCAATGTCAATACTGCGAGAGTCAGTCAAGCAGAGACGGATTCTGTTAAGGAGGACATCTGGGCCCAGAGGAGGGGCAACAACTGCTTGTGTCAATGTTTGAATGACATCATAGGCTTTTCAAGCAACCCATGACAACGCACACACACACACACACACACACACACACACACACACACACACACACACAGCAGAGAAGCACACTATTCTATATCACAATAACAAATGATGTGATTTGTGGGCTTTGCTTTTTTCAAAACCTGCGTTATATGTCGGGTCTGCGTGCCGCCATGCGTCCCGACACGTGCACCAAATTTCGGGCCAGTCTTTATTACAAACAATAACAAATAAAAGATAAACACAATCAGGGTTAATTATAGGATATTTCTTGTAGATCTGAAAAAAAACTTTGCTGAAATCCCTCGATAATGGTTGTCTGCGTATGGAAACATGATCATTGAAAAGAGTTATAATACACTCTAAGTTGAACACACATTAAAAAGTGACTGTTCATTTTGGTGCATAAAAAGATGTAATTATATGTCACTACTGTTTGCTTCCTTTTTTGATGCTGTTTGTAATTTCAGCCTCCGCCCAGGACAAAACGCTCGTCTCTTCTCTATGACCCATCGATTCGATATTAGTATGCCGCCCTGTTTTGCATTTGCTGGTGTTTTGATTATAAATCTTTTCTGTTTGTTTCTTTTCTTTAGCAACTTGAACTGTGGGGTTATTGGACTCCCAGACAACTCAAATGTTTTTTTTCAGTTGTGTTTTTTAATTGGTAGATAGCCATACGGAAAACAAACTGTTTTCCGAAAGAGCCAATTTAAATTAATTAAGCCGGCGGTCGGAGGAGAACATCTGCATCCGAGTAACTAAGAAATGAGATAAAAACTTCAGGCCGAAGCAGGACTGAGCGATATTGGACCCATAAACGAGATGGCGACTAAACGCAGCTGGTGTGAGGCGCTTTCCGGGATGCGCTGCTCTTCTTGTCCGGCGAGGAGTTGCGATCGCAGACCGATACCGCGGCACAAACGTCCGCCTGTCACATTGGATTTTTGCTGCTTATGTCTGGGAGCCGTCTCCGGAACCCGCCTGGCGTCAGATCCCGCGAAGCAGTGCCACGCCATCGGATGCTAATAAATCATGTGTGTGTGCGTGTTTTCTTTTTTTTTTCTTACAGATGTACTCGTGGCCCTAATGACGATGCAGCCCCCCTCCTCTGCAACAATGGTGACACTGATGTATGGCTGAAGGTGTGCTCTCTCCAGAGCGACGACTGTCAGGCTCTCACCTGTGTGTGAGCGTAAAACAATCCCTGTTAAATCACACGGCGGGGCAAATAAATTTAAATCTAAATTAAGTCAGCGCGGAGCAATTTCTATTCTAGGTCAAGCAAACACTGTTGGTTCTTATCACCAAAGTCACCGTTTACAGCGATAATACTCCCCCCATCTCAACCCACCCCGACAAATCAGTCATCGCCATAATTACCCTCCCTTCCTTTACCATAAACATCATCACCATCCAGTTATTACCCCCAAATTGTCATTACGCGTATCAACAATGACATCGGCCTCGCCATTAGCGCACATCCACCCTTGGGCGTTGTTTCGGTATAAATTGGATTATTATTTTCCCGATCACCCCTTGCGTTTCAAGTCCCCTCCGCTCTTCGGAGGACAGGTTAAATGAGGGTCTTAATGTGATCGTAACCCACCCGGTGTCACCGGCGGCTTCTTAATGAATTCATTTGAAATGTGCCCGAGAGCGCCAATGCATATTAGGAAAAAAAAAAAAAAGGGCTGTATATTGGTAATGGCGGTAATCGCACGCGCCATCGTACATCGTTTTTGGTATCTGGGGGAAACGGAGCAGGAGGAGGCCCGAGGTCGACAGGACGTCAAACCTTTGCGTCCGCGGAAAACAATCTAACAGAACATGGCGCTGCTCTTTGGCTAAAGTGAAGAGTGACCTTCACAAAAAAAAACAAAAAAAAAGAAAAGTAAAAGCCTTCATGCACAATATAAATCTCCGAAAACCATGACGTGAGTTTTGTCATTTGTGGGAATAAATCCAGACTTTGTAAAAAAAAAAAATAAATAAAAAAAATGCCGATTAGACCGTTAGATAAATGGAGTGTTCCATGTAATCCATATCATTGTTAAATAAATGGACCGTTCCGTATCATCAGTAATCATCGCCGTTGCTTTTATCACTGCAACCATGACCTCAGCTGTTGTTACGACGATGATCATAATCATCGTTGAACTGATGATTTATCCTTGTCCCCCTGTTGCTTTGAGTGTGTGCGTGTGTGTGCGTTAGCGTGTGTCGCTGCGGTCGATTACACTCACTGCATGTTTCGACAGTTGCCGTCCGCACCGTCCGACGACGACCAATCGACTGCCGGTCGTCGCGGTGATCAATGAACCCACGTAGCAACCTGCTGGCAGGGGTGGACAGGAACTTTCCAATCAAACTGGTTAAAATTGCCGTTTTTAACTTCAAGCCCCCCCAAACGGAATGACCAGTGTGGAAAGGCGACACAACAGAAGGGAAACAGGTGTGACATCCCCTGGAAATAGAGCGAAATGTTCACAATGGCAAATCATTATGGTTTCTTTATCAATAATTCACTCTTCACCCGCTTAGAATGAAAGAGTGAAAGGTTGTATGTCTGCACATGAGGCGTAAATGAGTGAGTAAAGTGTTGTATATGCCATTCTACATGACCTTGGAACTTTGCAATAGCTGTCATGAGGCCAGCTGAAACTGTATGAGAGAAATAGCATAATGGGCTATTATTGCAGCTGGGTAATATTAAAAAATAAAATGCAGGAAATGAGCAAGAAATAGCATAAATATATCTGATAGAGGACAAGGCCATTTCATTTTTAAAATTAAATTATGTATTTTAAGGTGAATTTTTCCCCGGATACATTACATAATAGTGGGGACGTTCCAGGCATCTTCATTTAATTCGTAGTGAATGTCCTAGCGGTGCTGAAAAACAGCCTCTGGATGTCGTAATATTCATTCTTCCTGCACGGACGTTTTTTTTTTCCCGTCAGCCCATCTCTCTAATTACCGCTGTTTGTCCAACATGAAGGCGCTCGGCCACGCTGGCTGACAACCGCCATGAGAGGGAAGATAGCACGCCGCTCCTTCACACACACACACACACACACACACCCCTGGCATCGTCTCCCTCCTTCCATCTTCATCACCCGCGCTCACACACTCTGTTACACTCCTTCACTCCACCGCGACGAGCTATTTCAACTCGTCCGCCGAGCTGTCACTCGGTCTCCATCCCGGTTCACTCAGCACTGGCAAACCCCCCTCCACCCCCCCGCCGATATTTTCACGTCACAAAATGGCACATGTGCGCTTATGCAAACAAACACACACCTCCTTGTGTGTGTGTGTGTAGACTCGGGTAATTAGCGCTTGAGGCCCTCCTCTCCTGACGAAACCTAGGGGTAATTAAAGAGCCCCTGGACACGGGGGGGGGGGGGGGGGGTCGGCGAACTGGTTCTAATAACCCCCCAGCGGGCTGTTTTGGCCAATAAACAAAAGCCTCGGTGTTAACCCCCAAAGC
>CAAKHD010013873.1:30307-41199 GCA_901007705.1 Fistularia tabacaria
TGCTGTTGTGCATGGCTTTTCTTGCACAGAGCTTCTGTTGTTCAGTGTGTGTGTGTGTGTGTGTGTGTGTGTGTGTGTGTGTGTGTGTGTGTGCATCTATTTCTGTTTCTGTGAGCATGTTTTAGTGGGAACAAAATCAATATGGACGAACAAATACAAGTCTACATTCAGTACCAACCTGGCCTCAAGTACAATAATTTCTATCCCGGTCGCCTGTTTCCACGGCAGCAACGGAGTGATATTTTAAGATTTGAGTCGCTACACACAAATTATATCATCACAAAAAGTAGCAAAGCCATTATTAAACAATATTTAAAATTTCGTCCCATACTCTGCGGACGCGCTTTCTAGAATATGAACCTTGAAAACCCTCCATGTCACAAAGATCATAACAATGATAATAATAATAACAATAATAAAAATGACAATGATAATAGTAATAACTATAATGAAGATGATCATCATAATAATAAAAAATAATAATAATAACAATAAAAACAATAATAGTACATATGCATCTATTTTGATTTTTCTTTATGGATGGACAATATGGCATTTGGATTGGGGAGGATCCCTCACAGCTTCAGTCCTCTGCTGCCAACTACTGGTGACTATGCAGAACTGCAGGCCCTTCCTCTCCCCTCGCAGGCTGTAACACTATACTTGGACATTGTAACATCAGACAGTAATGTGTTGCGGTGACAGATCACACTTGGAATTTAAACCCAGCGAAGGGTTTTACAACGTGCGCCCGCATTCCGGTGGCCGCGAACCCAAGACATCAGGGTTGGACAGGGGGAGAAATATTGGATGGATACAGTTCCCCGATATTTTTCTTGTATTTAGAAAATAGAAATAAATTTAGGTGGTCAGCGCCTCCACTTCATAGAAGGGGGGCCGGAGTTCGTATTTGCTCCCTGCGTCTGCATGGGTTTCCTCCGGTTTCCCTCGAAAGTCAAACAACATGCAGGAGGTTCACCTTTTGCTTAAATTAGCAGACTCTTAGCTTTATGCCCAATAGCTTTAGACGTCTGACCCTTGATTTTTCCAACAGGCACTTTCAAATGACGTCAAAATACACGGTTAGCAAGGCATGTCATCGGCCCTCTTTGTTTTCTGCTGTCATTGGATATTTATAGCAAGCAAACATGTTGCATCACGATACAAGGAATACAACAAAAGGCACACAGGTGGAGTAGTTCGTAGCTGTTCACAGCGGTTTCAGTGAAATACAAAGATGTGGATGGAGGCCAGCTTCTCCGGCGGGACGGGGAGATGCCTCCGTTAGTCGTGCAGCTGCTCGTTGTGTTGTGACAAATCCTGCCGGTATGCATCTGACCGCAGGCTCTCACAACTGTGGCGACGTAGAAATAGCATTTAAAAAAATCGCAAGCCATAAAAACATAGTTTTCTTTCACAGTGAAGGGACTTCAGACGTGTTTGGCTCGCTTATCTGCCGTCGTTTCCCTGCCGGATGCACCACAACACACACTCACACAAACACACTGCAGCGCCCTAAATGGATGTAAATGATGCAGACGCATGATTCATACAGACAAATCCTGATATAACTCAAAAGAGATAGGTCGTTATAATTACATAGAGTGCTCCCTGCTGGCCATTATCGTTCAAGTGCATCTTTATACTGCAAGGACACTGCAAACACCGTTTGGATCCATTTCGTATATGTGTGTGGGTGTGTGTGAATTGCCTTGTTTAAATGTGTTTTTGTAGGGTCAGAAAAGTAATACTCAAGGTGTTCATCCACATGCACCGTGGAGCATAAAATAAAATGAAATAAAATGAAATAAAATAGTGTCTGGCTGGATGGGTGATTGTATGGAAATGAAATAAAATAAAATGAAATAAAATAAAGTAGTTGGAACGGGTGGATTGGTGGATGGATAAATTAAATTCAAATAAATTCAATTAAAGTGAAAAATAAAATAAAATAAAATAAAATAAAATAAAATAAAATAAAATAAAATAAAATAAAATAAAATAAAATAAAATAAAATAAAATAAAGTTAAATTAAATTAAATTAAAAAGGTCTGAAAAGCAGTTTGAAGGTTAAAATTTTGTTTTGAGTTGAGGTTAGAGCCCAGGGGTTGGTTTAAGCTATGCACATAAATCAGTGAATGTCAATGGTCAGTACCCGTGATGATAGCAAAGTCTATTTGTTGTGTGTGTAAGGGGTCGCAGAGGCTACCCGTGTGCCAGTGTCTGATGGAGAGGTTGACATAAATATGTTTGTCAAGTCACTGCAGTGTTCTCTGTTATCAGTATAAGGCCAGCTCCAGCATTAAGGTGAGGGTGGAACTACATTGAAAAGCTATGTAAGGATTATTGGAATCAATAGAAGCAAATCTGGATACACAAAAAACCTCCTCTGCCATTTTCAATAATTTAGTGCGGCTGATTTAGTATGTGGCCCTCCTCTGTAAACCGCCACAGCGAACGAGTAATGAATTTACATGTAACCACAATGTGACCGTAAGGTTAAGTGTTCCTAATAGTTATAAATGTGAGGCGGCCTGCTTCCCTATTTATTGGTCGAGGCTGTCTTTTAAGTCTCTAAAAATGTCACCTGTGTGGCCCAAAAAGCAGATTTCAACCCAACCCATCGGCTCCGCCGACCAGCATACTGCAGGGCCTGCCTGCGCCGTGAACTCTTCACCCGGGAAATGAGTGAAGAGGAGAGGCGATGGACAAGGGTGGAATGGCTGGGAAGGCAGGCAGGGGGAGGAGAAGAAGCGCGCACCCTGCTTCTCCAGGCGCGCTCCCGCCGCCTCAATGCGCATCTGTCGTTCAAGCGTGCCATCTAGTGACGGGAAAACGCAACAGCAGTGTGCGTGTGTGTGTGTGCGTGTGTGTGTGGTTTCCAGTGGGATTAAGTAAAAGATGCTGATTTTTAAATACAATGTGACAAGCATGTACTTCGAACAAAAACGTGTAACCTTTGAGTAATTAGTTTGTTGTTGCTTATTAGTTGCTTTACCGCCACCGGTCTGGCCAGCATTACTCGCTTATAACACTTTTATATATCGTCTATTTATACCCCGCCTGTGGACTACGGATTGGCACTATTGACAAAATGAAATATCTATCGCGGTGTTTCAATTTCAAATCCTCCCATTTTTCTTGGCTGAAAAGTTCTTTGTGCTTCTGCACCTTCGCTGTTTTATCCCATTATGAAGACCAGTGACAGATAGATAGATAGAAAGAAAGAAAGACAGACAGGTAGATAGATAGATAGATAGATAGATAGATAGATAGATAGATAGATAGATAGATAGATAGATAGATAGATAGATAGATAGATAGATAGATAGATAGATAGATAGATAGATAGATAGATAGATAGATAGATAGATAGATAGATTGATTGATTTATTGATAGCTCGATAGATGTATGCATTCATACAAACATACGTACATGCATGCACACATATATAAATGCATAAGTATACATATATGTACAAATGGACAGATAAATGCACGTGACGCTCCAGTACAATAGATAGATAGACACATAATACATACATATATACATGCCGCTATAAATACATGCATGCATGCTTTTTTTCATACAACATGCCTGCATATATAAATGGACATATAAATGTGAAATAGATAGACATGTAGATACATGGACTTACACAGATGTTAATGACGTGGACGCGCACTGAAAGGGCTGCAAAAAAAAAGAAAAGAAAAGAAGGAGAAACAGAGAGCCATTTTATTGAACGGGGTTTATTGCTCTCACTGAGGACTCATATCCTGGGTTTAACAGGGCTAAAGGCAGTGGATTTTAAGAGTGTGTGCCTGTGTCTGGGGGGTTGCTGCCTGCTACGACGGGTCACACATGTGGGCCACGGACACTAAATATTGGACTGAACTGAGAACATAAATACAGGCCAAAGATTGTTAGAGTTTTTTTTTTGTCTTTACTTAACTGTTGAATTATTATCACTTGAGGTATACAGCATTTCACAGCAAGTTTATATTCAATAACAAAAAGGTGTCTCAAATCATAAAATGGCAAATTTGGCCGACGTTGAGGAAAAAAAACGGCTCGGGATTTAAGCCGTCAGTCACACCCGCTTTGTTCCAGAAGAGTTTGACAGGGCCTTTCGGAACAGTTCCAACATGTCTCTATTTGCGCATGTTGTTATTAGTTTAGGCAGACAGTGTTTTCCCAGATGGTGTGTAAGTGAAGGCTGAGCCCGCCGCGTCCGTTGTTTACGATACAAACGCAAATAATGTGCGCCTCTGGATCTTGCCGAGCCTCGGACTTATCTTGTCGCGATTTCAAGGCCGCGCCGGTGGGGGGGGGGGTTGAAGGTCATGCAACCGGTACATTGCAAAGGTCAACACGATTAATGTGATTTTAATTTTAAGGGCGGTATATTTACTCGACGGTAGCGGTACTGGCTGTGTATTACACAGGCGGCTCAATCATTTGCCTTTATTGACTGGAGCTATGGCCGGCTTCATGAGGTCAAAGGTCATGCCGAACCCTGAAGCAGATACCTTTTACCTGCCGGGACAAAGTATCGGGGGTTATCGTATACAAATTCAAGCCGAGATTTAATTTTCAAATAATAAAAACAAGAAAATCCTTGCACAAAAAGTATATTTTGCTTTTCCCCCTCGAGTGAAAAACAAAGACACAATGTTGAATTGAAAATGAAAAACATGAAAAATATATGTGGAGTCAAAGCATAGGAGGGAATCGACATCTCGTGAAAACCCTATATTTGAATAATATTTAGATAGGATGTTGATGCCATGTTTGCGCCGCAGGTTGGATGTAAAGTACGAAGAGCAAGATGATAGCTGGGATAGGAAAGGCTCTTGCCTCACCACGCACAGGATAAGCAGTATGGATATTAAATGGACATACTGTATAACATAGTCTTACCTTTTTTGACCCTCATATGGTTTATTCTATTATTTTCTCAATATGCACACACCGCTTGTTTTATTACTGAATAGCTATTTAGTTGTATAAAAAAAAACAACTAAAATCTTTGATGGGACATGAGGTTGCAGGCACAGGCTGATGACCTCCTCCAGGAGGGGGGAAAACAAAAGCAGACTCGACATGCAATACTATATTCCGCCTGTAGATGGCGGTACATGACAAAGAGCGCCAGCTCCTCGGGCAGCGTTTGCATGCGTGTGTGTTTGAGATTGAGTGTGCGTGTGCGTGTGCGTGTGTTTATGTGTGCGTATGTGCGTTGAAGTTCATCCAGCCACCGTGTCACATCTAAGGGGGCTCAGAAAAGGACAAAGACCCCTCCCACCCCCAAAAAAAATGAATAAGAGAACTTATTCCCGATGCAAATTGTTTAAATGCGTTTTGACTCATTGGCTGATGATTAAAAAAAAAGATAAAAAATTAATAACAATCTCTGTCTCGCTTTTTGTTCCCATTTGACTCCGTCTAATTCTATTACACGATCATGTCACCATAAAAATAAATAAATAAAAATAAAACAAAGGATAATTGACAATCTTCGTCGTCATATTAGGGCCCGCTTCGGGTGGACTATAATTAATATCAACTGTTTACCGCGTCAAAGGGGCTGGGGGTGGGGGGCACGGCGGTTAATGGTGTTGTTTATCGTGTTCCATGGGGGGTTGAGGGGGGGCACAATAAACAGCTGAACAGAATAAAATGCACGTAATGAAGTGCCTCCCGCCCTGTTATTCTCGTCCAGTGATGCACTCCTCCTCTTCCTCCACCCTCCTCCCTGTCTCCCCGTCCCATCACTGTGTGCACCTTTCTGCCTTTCTTTCTTTTTCTCCTTCCCACCTTCCTTCCAACGCATGCTCTTTTGACATTTGTTTGCGTCCATGGGGTTCAGAGAGGAGGAGGAGGATGGAAGAGCAAAGGGAGAGTGAGGCAGACTAATGGAACGGGTTGGTGGTGATTAATTGAAGAAATACAGAGTTGATTGTAGTAATTAAACAAAACAAGGTAAAGCAAACGACCGGGGCCGCCATCTGGGGCCCCGCGGGCCGAGAGCGCCGCGCGTTTACCCCGCCGCCGAGCACGCCATTTATTTATCCATATAAAGATGCTGGGGGTAGAAAAACAGAGGGAGTGAGATTGCCATTAGCGCTAACAGCTACATGCTAATAGCTGAAATAACAACAATAATAACGCCTTTAATTTGAAGGCACCTTTCTTGACACTCGAGGACATCGTGCAGACGTGTCCGTTCGTGGTGAACAATTGGTAAGCAGCGTCTATAGACATGTGTCAAATATTACTTTCCATTATTGATTAATCAATGTATAATCTGTCAAAATCAATCACAAAAACTAGCACCAGTAAATTGTTCACACTGTTTTTGGCATTGGTGTGACTTGAGAAAGCGTAAACGTCGATGGCGTTCACGATACAATTAGCTTTAATAATCATAAAGGCGTTACTTTTGGGCGCCGGGGAGGAACGTGGCGTGGATCAAGGCCCGCCCCCGGGAACCCGCGGAGACACGAGGTTACTATCGCGGCCCGGTGAAGTGACGTGGCGTGGACGATCGAGAGAATTGCATCATGGGATACCCCTCAGCAGAGTGGGCCTACAGAGGCGTAACAAGGGGTCAGCGTCGCGCTGACAAAAATCTAGGTTTTAGGCCTGTTCTTAAACAAAGAGACGGTGCCCACGCCGGTAAGCGCACGTCGGTACGTGCACGCGATGGCGGCCGTTCATCCGGCGTCACTTTGCCGCTCACCCTGGCTGCTGCGTGGATAAACATCGCAATCAAGTGACGCTGCGATGAAGAGCAAACGTGCAGAGACGCGTGACGGCATCACAGATGGAGCCAAAAATAATTAACACACACACATTGAAAACTGAACCACAACGGCGAGATGCAAACACACACACACACACACGCACATGCACGCACACACACAAAATGGCCAGACATCTACTCCACCGACACGCATAACAACCGACCCACACACACACACACACACACACACACACACACACGTGCACGCGACAGACGCACACGCGTGGTATTACTTTCGAAGTCAGCCAACCGTCGGCTAAATCGGCGTCTCTTCATTTTGGCGAAAGCGGTGAGAAGTTGTGTGCGCATGTGAAATTGCTTACATTATATGCCGCAATGTTTTTCCAATGGGCCGGAACATATTAAGCTGAAAATGAATAGCGGGTCTTCTCGACACCATGTTGCGCGGTGGCTTAGCCTTCACTTCCCCTTCCCCGAGTGCTCCATCATAACGACAGCTGTCACTTTTTACGGCGTGTGCGTGCACACGTGTGTGTGTGTGTGTGTGTGTGTGCATGTGCGAACGCCTGCTACTGTGCACATAGCTGCGTTGGCGCCGTATGTTTGAACGGGCCTGCACACGCGGTGAATGCTTTATGGATGTGTGCAGTGGCCTTCTCCCGCAGGTTCCGTGTTGAGACAAGGAAGCGCATCTGCCCCCTTGCCAGATTTGTTTTGCTGCAGGAAGATACTCAAATGACATATAGATGATGATAATAATAATAATAATAACTGTGATAATAAATAGAACATCAAGTAGTGCATGGTTCCTCACACATACGTGGGTTTTTCGGGGGGGGGGTAGGGCACGCCGGTGATCTTTGTATGTGTTTGCATGTGCACGTGCTGGACCGCGTGCACGCTTCTCTGTGCGTGCACGTGTGTCAGACGGTGGCTCATTGGTATGCCGAGTGTCTCCGGTTCCCCCGTGGTGCTGGGTGGGATAGGAAGCATCTGTCACCTCTGCAGAGATCCAGCATGCCGCCGACTTAACCCTTTCCCCGCCGCGCCACCTGAGGGATGCTGATGGGGAGAGAGAGAGAGGGAGTTTGGGGTGGGAGAGGGGGAGGAGCGAGGAAAGAGAGAGAGAGAGAGAGAGATTTCTATTGGCGGAGCAAGCTAAGTGGGCGTTGCTCCTGTCAGGGTGATTGATAGATTCCAGGGAGGAGCAAAGCCAAGAGGGCACGGCCTATTTCAGCAGGGGGCGGAGCCTGTCTGGTGCAGCGAGCCCAACTCCTTGACAACTCACTGGAGTACCAAGAAAAATTGCTGACATATTGCTCTCCGGCCCTTTCTTGCTTTTTATTTTTTTTCCATTTTCCGTGTCTGTAATCCCCCAACGCCCCCCCACCCCCCCAACCACACACACACACACTTTATCACCGTCATCCTGGCACACAATTTTCCAACACAAAGCTGCCATCGAACCTTTTATTCCCGAGCGCTCGACTTCAATCCCGCTGAATTTAGTGGGGTTTTTTTCACAGGGCGGGGACAACGGCTCAAAATAAGCAAGCAAAGGTGCAATAGATAGGCTGGAGCAGACGACAGTGAAAACATACGAAAAATAAAGCATAAATGAGCTGACTACAAATGAATCTGTGAACTGTGGACATTGGTTTTCCATCTCTGTACGATATGAACGTCTCCCGGGTTGAGGTGAATGACTTCATCACGTTTATTAACAGCAGATAACCCGATAGGACCGACCGGACCTGCTGTCAGAATCCACTGAATTAGCTCCTGTCGACGCAAATCCAGTGAGTGAAGTTATTAAAAGTCTTAATCATGGCAGCAAACGAGATATTTTCGATAAATTCAATTAAATGGAGAGGGGCTTTAATATCAGCACGGTTTTCCAATTTCACATATTTATTGTCTATAAAAGGAAAAAGCCCAGATTGCCTTTTTTTGTCGTTTTTTTTTTTTTTCATTTTTACTGTAGGTGTGTGTGTGTGTGTGTGCGTGTGTGTGGATGTCCTCTGGGTGTCATTGAGCACGGGTATAAATCAGCTGGGTGCGTGAGCATCGGGCCGCTGTAAATTAGCCAGGTTTTAATTGTGTCTATAATAGATGAGTATAATTAGTCAAGGCCCTTCCTTAGCCTCCACTGCCCTGACATAATAATCTTCTAACCAAACTGCACATCTCTTCATTCCGCCATCTCTCCATACTTCATCCCTCCGTAGCCCTGGGGGACAGGAGGGATCTTCTCCTCCTTCCAGGATCCCACCACCACCACCACCACCACCACCACCACCTCCTGACAGCGCCTGAAAAAGTCGCCCGAGGACGACCCCTCGTCTTTTGTCGCTCCGAAGTCCCTCACAACTAGCTTCCAGACAAAAGAAGCTATTTTTGGAAAAAGAAGGAAGTTTGCTGTGCAGTGATTTTTGAAGGAGGTGCTCTGCATCGTCATTCTCCACCGTCTTTATGCCAGTATCTCATAGGACTACATCACAATCTATTTGGCTGATTGTAATCATATTATAATATAACTGAGTTGAATTGATAAATGCTATATTCTCTATTTTCTGACTAAATGCAGAGAAAACCAAGTCCTTGCTGAAGCAGAACTAACTTGCGGAGGCGGGCACAGATTATGATACTTTTGAAAATGTACTCATTCATTAGCTGTACAGCTTATCCTGCAATATGTGCTGTGGGGGGTGCTGGAGCCTATCCCTGCTGAAATTGGGCAAGAGGCGAGGTTAAGATAAGATAAGATAAGATAAGATAAGACAAGATAAGATAAGATAAGATAAGATAAGATAAGATAAGATAAGATAAGATAAGATAAGATAAGATAAGATAAGATAAGATAAGATAAGATAAGATAAGATAAGATAAGATAATAATACTTTATTGAGCCTCATCGGGGAAATTCGTTTTTCACAGCAGTGCAACAATAACAGTGAATATGAATATAGATATAACTAAAAGGGACAATTAAAAGGACGAAGACATCAACAAGAATAAATGGTCCAGGTTCACCCTGGACCGCTCGCCAGCCAATCACAGGGCCATGTCTGGAGACAAGCGACCATTCACAACCATCCCCACGTCGTGAAGAGATGCACCGCCAGTCACCCTGACATTCACACATCCGGGCACACGTAGGGCTTCCAGGGAACCTCCTGGATGTTTTTGGACTGCGGGAAGAAACTGGAGAACCCGAAGGGACCCCACTCAGACACGAGAGGGGGCGCGAGAACATGGAGACCCGACGGAGAAAGCCATACCCTGACGGACTCCAACGGGGAACCTTCTCACTTTGCAGCGGAAGCATTCGCCACCGCATTCACCTATGAACAATTACCGAGTCCCAGAGTGACAGAGGACGGACCAACGGGATCTGACAGGGCCGATAGCGAGCACCTGATAAGGCTGGACAAAACTGAAAAATGTTGCTGCGGAGGGCGGAGGTGGGGAGGGGATCCAATGCGCTGATTAGGCCGGCGTTCGATTCTTCCGAGTGCCGATTCATCAGTGTCCGCCGGCGACCCTTTCCCCTGGTTCTCGGGTGTCATTGTGGTCACATTGCTGCCGGGACCTCGCCAATCTTTGTCAGGCGCAATTAGCATCCGTTAGCTCGCCCCTGCGCTATTATAAACACACACACCGACACACATGGATGCTAGAGAGCCCTGCCCAGGCTTATGGCTGCAAACACGATAAACAGTGTACACTAACCCCCGTTTGTTGACAAACCTCATACAGCTCGGGCTGAAAGTGAACACACACACACACATACAAGAGCGCGCGTGCACGTGCACACCACTCCATTGTGAGACGTGACCCCACTGAAGTGCCTTGGTCACCAATCAGGACCACTTTGTCAAGGCACAGGTAACCGTGACGATTCTAATCCCTCGGCAATCGCCCGGCCATTCATCACTGCTGAGGTGGGGAGACAGAGAGAGTGTGTGTGTGAAAGAGAGAGAGGGAGAAAGTGTTTATGTATGCGTGCGTGTGTGCGCGCGTGCGTGTGTGTGTGTGTGTGTGTGTGTGTGTGTGTGTGTGTGTGTGTGTGCGTGTGTGTGTGGCTCTGACATCGAGGTAGCATTCACGGACACGTCTAG
>CAAKHD010013873.1:48658-64840 GCA_901007705.1 Fistularia tabacaria
CCACCCACCCGCCCGCCCCCCCGAACCCCCGCCCCCCCCGTCATACGCAGCGATTTGTCGGCCGTGAACAGAATGGAGACGTCCCGCCCCCCCAACACTCCAACCCAACCCCCCCAGTTTGTGTTGACACAACCCCTTGACTCCATCGTTTGCCCCCCCCCCCCACGTCTCTTACTTCCCGCAGTTTCGCGGCGACCCTCGAGATAAATCCCCGAAGGGCCCGACGACCTGGAACCGCTAGTTGTATTCGTCGCGATAAATAAACGGCTCACGTCTTTACTCCATGATATTCGGGGGCCGCTGTGAAATGGCATTCATTCATAAAAAAACAAACAAAAAATAGGTTTATTCTTGTGTCAAAAAGGGGCACAAACGCAGAATTCCCTTTTTGTGAAGGTTCCCGGTGTAGATTATGGCACAAAGGAGAGTCCCCGACGGTCATGGTGCACAATTTATGCTCCTTAAACCTCCATCAATGGGTTGTTCAGGGTAAATAAACCAACAAAAATGACAGAGGAGGCCCATGATAGTCTGAACTGCGTTTGTTTGAGAAGCTGAAACAAGAAAGAAACGGAAAACCTTCTGGAGTGTGTGTCGAGAGAGGTGGTGGTTGTTATCGAGCATTTGCAACCTCCCGAGATATTAATTACATGAAATGTTGGAACAATGGAAATGATATGCGCATGCACGTACGCGCGTGCATACATCTGCACACATGCGTTCGCATATGCAGAGCGCAAGACTCGCCGTCTTCGACCTTGGAACTCTCCGGGAAAGACAATGCAAGGGTAACCATGCTGTGAAAAAGGGAGGACACCGGGGTGGGGGTGGGGGGTGGGGGGTGGTGGGCATAGATAAGGTGGAGGGAGGGATGAGGGAAGAGGACAGCAGATGAGAGAAGGAGGGATGGAGACGATGGGAGGAGAGGTGCTCGGTGTAAGGCGGGAGGGCAGCGCACCCTCCCTCACGCCGTCTTAGCTCATCTCGAATGCAAATTTGGTTTTCTATACAGTTCCTTTGTGCCGCTTGTAACTGCTCTGGAGAGAAGCAATTACAACTGCTCCATTCACTGAGAGAGAGAAAGACACGCTCGGATAGAGAAGGGTAATTAATAAGGAGATAGGAGGGATGAAGGAGGAGGAGGAGGAGGAGAGGAGATGAATGTGCATCCGCGGAGACTTTCCGAGATTGAACCGGCGTATCGATCGTAAAAGGCAGGTCGGGTATTGACAGACGTGCAATGAGAGTGACATGAAATGCTGACCCGGCGCCCCGTAATGCCTCGCCGAGAGGTAAAAGCCGGGGGGGGGGGGCGCTACGTCAGAATTGTTGCAGTGCGTCCAGGTTGGGAAAATACAGCGATCCACTGCGAACAAAGCACGTCCATATTTCACCCATTCCAAAAGGATTTATTGAATTAGAAGAACTCCGTCCTGATATGACATCACTCTCAGCGCCGCGCCCGCTCCCCACCAAAAGATAGGCGCGCTGTCAGGGCCGTCTCCTATCACAGTCACAGTGCAGGTGGCGCTGCAAGGTAGGAGTTTTTATGGCAGTCATTTAGGCTGCTAATATGTCATCTCCATTAGCCGACTTTTAACACTCGCAGATAGATGGCCCTGTGACATTTATCTGCACACGGGTCATATTTTAGTAGTTAAATGGCTGGCGATGTGCAGAATGCGTACAAAATGAGTATGTGTGTTTTAGCCGTGCAACGGCGGAGAGGGGAGGGAGAGGTAGATGCATTGACTTTTAATGACACTCTATGCAATAGCACTTTAGAGGTAATAATCGCAAATACAATGCAAGCCATCACCTTTGACCCGCCCCCCTCCACCCCGCAGTCACACAGGGAGAAGAGAGGCAACCGAAGAGACTCCTTCCTCAGCCGTTAGACAGCCAAGGTACAACAAGTCAGACCTACAGTGTCAGCAGAAAAAAGAAACCCCACCAAACTACAGAAAAAAGCCCAGCTAATTAACTTGGCGGCCCGCAGAGAGAACGGGGAGGAAACAGGGGAGAAGGAAAGAGAGGAAAGGGTGATGGAAAGACGCAAGGCCAGGGTGAGAGTTACGCAGGCATAATTGCTCATATGGATTTTGCCATTGTTGACTTTAGTAGGGTCAAGGAGGTGAAGCCATTCCCTGTGGTGGCTTTGGGTGAAAGTCTAAATGAGCTAATAATTCAGAGTCATAAACTAAACTAATATATATATATATATATATATATATATGTAGTGAAAAGCATTAGAAAAAAAATCCCTCTATAGAATAGCTGTAAATCAGTCATCTATCTCATCACACAGAGCAGAGCCTTTCCACCTGGACATAAAAAGCCCATCCACTTTGCTGTATCAAAGATTTTTTTTTTTTTTTTTAATTTTCCCTATCACTTTGAGTTGCCTGTTGGAGCTCAGTCACCTGTCCGCAGGCACTGAAGTTGACTAATGTGACAGAAAATTTACAATTAAAAATATCACACAGGCCCGGAGCCACTGCATCGCGGTCCTTTCACAACTCAGTGGACACCCTAATTGCTTTGAAATACAATTGGGTTGGAGCTTTGTTTGGTGTTTTGGAGGTATGACACGCATCGGCGCACACTGGAAATTGAGTTATAAATTACCAGGCTGAAATAGACATGTATCGTGAATACTCAATATCCAAATGCAAGTTGCTTGAAAAGGCATATGCTTGTCTGCACACACACACACATAAAAAAAATACAAAGACCCCACAGCAGATGGATTTCATTTTTGGGGAGGACGGACAGATTGGCTCTGTGATAAGGCACGCTGATAAGGTCAACTGGAGCAACAAACAGCGAGCTCTGACCACAAACCAGTGGGATTAAAAAGAGTGCAAGTAAGAGAAAGGGCTCATTAATCCACAGAGATGTGTGTTCACAGCTGTCCTTGTGTTTCCAGACATAAGGCACTATGCGCTCTTGTGTTCGCCATATGAATAAAGCTCAGTTGCTGTGTGTGAAGTCGCTGACAGCTTCATTATGGCTTGTGCGCATAAGGGAGACAGTTTCATCTAAAGGGAAGGAGAAAATGGGACAGATGTTGAACAGGCCAGGTTTACTGCTGGCCTGGCGCACATCACACCAGTGTTTTGTAGTTAGGGTTGGGGGTTGTCGTCTCCTGAAATGAGCCTTGGCTTTATCGGCCTTCAAAGCTGCCCTGCGTTTCCACGCTGACCAAAGATTGTACCTGAAGCTTTGGCCTGTAATTTAGCAGCTAATTAACCTTATTGGTGAGTGGATCTTAGACAATCACGAGTATCCACTTCCAAATCCGTGAAATCCTTTAACATGTAGGACACTTCCTTAAAAGCCCAGAGGAAGTGACTTGAATGGTTTCCAGAAACCGTGAGACAAGTTTCACAGTCCCCACAAACCGCAATGTGCAGCTTTGACTGATGCATTTGAAACGCTCACTGCACACAGGGGCTGAGTTCCTCTAAAAACACACTGTCGGTGACATTAAGAAAGTGCCTGCATTATGTCTACTGTAGATCGCATCGAGAGACTGATGTCTACACTCCCTCTACTGGCCTGCTCAAACAATGCATTAGAGTTCTAATGCGTGACAGCTCCGAACAGTTAGTTCAGAATGCCTTGGTTTCATAGCTTGATATTCTGTGAGCCACACAGAACCTGGTTTACATTCTCCTGTTGCTCATTGCTTGCCTGCTCTCCACAGCAGATTCCTGGTTGCAGAAGAAAGTCTTGCCAGTTTCAGATACCATACAGTTTCAGTAGACATGAACGTGTTTCTTCAAAGACAGTTTATTCATCCATTAATAAAAGTATTCAAATATTTTCTAAAAATCCCATCAACATGTCTTAACATTCCTTGCAAACCACAGGACAGATTCACCGTTAAAACACTGGAAAATAATTACGTTAACTGTAATACTTCAACATCTTTTAAAACTTTTTTCTAAGTACACAGTAAATTAAATGAGGTGTTGCTTTGAGAAAACTAAAGCACATTCTTTTTTAAAAAGAAATATCAAATGGGAAGAGGGCTGTTACAAGTAAAAGGGACACTTTACTCTTTGGGATTTCAACATTCTAGCTCTATGGAGCAGCACAAAGTTAACATGAAGATGCCATTTGTGCCAAAGAGAAAGGCAGCAAAGTATGACTGCCGTGCCTCAGAGCGGCTGTTTACTGGACGCTCTGCTTGACAGCTGAACAAATCCTCGATCTCCATCAAGGGACACAAAGAATGGGGGAGGGCTCTCTTGTCTGAATTTCCATACTAAGCCCCAATCCTGATGACGAAGAGCTGCTGTGAGGAAAAATTATGGGAAGATCAATTCAGCAATAACTTTGGCAAAGCAACTTCTATGAGATTACCTTTCACAGTCAGATTCACAGGAGCCTTTGTCTTCTATTGCACTGATATGGCCACAGGTCGATCGCTGTATGGCCTCAGCTACAGTGTATCTGGTTTTACCAAGAGCACACTTTTCCATCTTTGCGATGCTGAGGTTGGACTGTAGAAACAGATGGAGTCGACTGTCTGACAGCATCAGTGGTGAATGAAGAACACTGGAAGACAAGTGATATTTCAAAATAAATGGCCTCCTAGAAAATTTCAAGTAGGATGCAAATACAGGGGTTGTAGTATCCACATAAGTGGGAAGCGGCCCTCGACGGCAACTCACACTTCCAGAAACTCCTGCAGGCCTTTCATCCGTCGGTTGACTTGCTCAGTGTTCCTCAGACTGAAGAATGGGTTCCAAGGTGGCAACTTTGGTATTTCACTGCACGGAGCAAGTTACAAAATGAACAAGTTCTGTATTTCGAAGTTCAGTTAAAAACCAAAACAAACCTTGAACCTACATGATCAGAGCATTTTGTTCCAGGCAGTGACGTAGCCAGACAAACTCACTATACCGCCGCCTCACATGTGAAGTCTTCTTTCTAAAACACATGCTATTGGTCTAAATAGAGAGACAGTAGTCCAACAGAATCATCACAGAAGCACTATTAAACATATTTTTATGATTTGAGCGCTTCCTGAGCAGAATCACCTGTAAATAGATCTCATAGTCGACATGGGTGTGCCAGAGGTCATCTTTTTGGAGCCTTGGGTTTTGAACACAGATGCTGATAAACTCCTTTATTAAAAAGGGGGGGGGGGAAATCATTGCTTCAAAAGTACTGAGAATGTTTTATTCAGTTCACTTTTACTTCCTTCATACAACCAGGTTAGTTGCAGCAAAGTAAACAACTGTAGGAACAGTTGCTCCATTAATTGCACTAGCAAATTTTGTTAGCAACCAGATTAAGATATTACGGAGCTTTAACTTGTACAAGGTCGCCTTATTACAAAATTCGCATATTAGGGAACATTTCAAGGTGTTAAAATGGGTCCAAGCTAAAACCAATAAGACTTAAGCTCCAGAAGAACACTTGACCACTCACAGTTTTGGAGAGATTGTCAAACAGACTGTTCATGGTGGAGGGGAAGGAACCCTGCAAAATACAGAAAAATAGGCAGTTATAGTAGCAATTCAGTTTCAATGCAAAGCCTCTTTGAAAGGCAGGAAATAAATGCTCACAGAGCAAAACAAGAGTGGATGTACTATTGACTGAAACAAAGGGGAAAAGATGAGGAATTAGCTTGTTAGGGAGAATTCCTGGCCCAGAACACCTTAATATGGGCTCACTGACCAAAACAGGATTTGAAATTAAAGCCTCTTTAGTACAGGCAGGCAGAAATACCTGCAAACCAGCTCTTTGCTCATTTAAAAGAAAATGGATAACATGAGATTCTTAAAAACGCAAAACAATTTAAGTGAGAGCGAGCAAAAAAAAAAATATTCAAGTGTGTACATTAACCTCACTGAAATTGTACCTCTTGATTTGGGGTTTATAGAATAAAGCTTAAACTGCGCTTAAGGTAGACAATCTGGTTCTTGACACTTTAATCATTCAAGACAAGGATAACACTTTGAATTAGGCTCCGGGTTAAGACACAAACAAGTTGGCCTTCTCCATCGCATCTTCACACACCTGGAGAGAGTGGTAAATCGAGCAGTGCTCAAGGTAAGACTGCTATTCTGTGACAACACGGATCAGCTCCTTGGGAAACTTTATACATTTCATATTATCCATGCAAATAGTGAAAAAAAAAAAAACAATACAACGTTTCCTCTTATTTTCCATTTAGACATAACGAATGGGCTAATAACCCCCTCCGGGCTACAGTTTAGCATCATTTTACGTTGCATAAGTCACCAGAGGGAAACCAAAAAAAAAAAAAAGCAGATTTCACAGCAAAAAAAAAAAACGGGGTAATAATTCAAAGTGTCGTTCATTTGAAAAGTATTAGAGCCCTAGAGGCTTACACTTACACGAATTAAGTAACAACAAATTCCGAGCGACTTGAATGCGGATCCCTCCGTCACAATCCGGGGTGCTTGTCCGATGTTTGCTCGCGACCTGGTTCCGCCTGAGGAATCCGCCCGTTCGCAGCTACCAGCCCTCAAAGTTCAGCTCGACCCCCGCGACCGGTCCACGCCTTCTCTCTCTTCTTTGACCCGTAGAGAAAACAAAACAAAACAAAACAAAACAAAAAAAAAAAGACAAGACAAAAAAAAAATCCAAAATATATATTATTTAGTTGTTTTGAACATATATAACTACACGACGGGACAACAGCACATTGATCGTATTCTGTGTCGCGACCTCTTAATGCACACCTGCGGCCTCATTAAGATAAACGGTATCACCTGGGCCGGGGGGGGGGTTACCGGATACCCGGATGTTCGTTGGCAGCATTAGCACAACAACAACAACAACAACAACATGCAAGGAATACATATATTGAATATTTAACTTAATTTTGAGCACTTATTTTGTTATATTCCATACAGGATTCACGCCCCCCCCCCTCCCCATAGACTTGCATTCTCTTCCAAATGGTTGCATTATTTCCTCGATATTTTACAGGTAAGATGAATTTATTTGGTATGTAGTATTTATTATTTTATTTTATTGACATGGATGAGACGTCATGCAGGGATGCATAACAGCATGCCTGTACTTTTTATCTGCATGTATGTTTTCTTCCCCAATGGGTGCCCCCAGTGGCCCGTCAAGTTGTACTTTTGGTCTTTTTTGTCCCATGTTGTCTATTGATATCTTGCTGCAAACTAAATCACCCTTCGGGAACAATAAAAGCTTGAAGTAAGAAGGAAAATAACACCCCGCCCCCCCATCTCAGTATCCACAAAAATAGCTGTCAGTTACTACAATAATGTTAAATAAAATAGAAAGAAAAAAAAAACATTAACAAACTTACTACAAATCCCAGCATTCTTACCTGGGTTCTCGACCTTCTGCTAGAAAGTGCAGTTGGAGGAATGGTCTGATGTTGAGTAGCACGTTGGGTTCTGGTATTCAAGGGTGGTTTAAGTATTCTATTTGAATATAAAGGTTTTGTTTATCTTGGGTGGAGCCTGGTGAATTTCAAACAGAGAAAAGATCATTAAAATTACAACCATACGTTTTTTGTTTTGATCACGGTTTCACTGTCACCTGTATGCTATACAAAACTCATTGTCCTCGTGGAAAAAAATTCATACCGGGTGTTTCTTCGGTTTGGCCTTTCTCTCCAGTTATGCAGTTGATGTGTTCTATATATCCATGGTTAAAGTCTGAAAACATTTGCATGTAAGTGATAAGAGCTGCATTGATTAGAGCAGGGGTTACTGCATTGTGTCCCCGTCTCCCTCTGTCTAGTAGGTGGTGCAGGGGGCGGAGGGCACATAGATTATTTCAAAAATTAGTACTGTAATTCAATTAAAGAGGTTGTGTCTTGTGCCTGCAACAGACCTTTCGCTGACTGTAAATGAGATTTGTACGCCTTGCTACCACAGGTTTTTATGTAAGCAATAGTTACTTTGTCTTATTCTAGTATCACCCAACCTCATGTAGTGAATCAAATTGTTATTGTAATCGTGGAGGTCATGAGTTTCCGACAAATTCCTAAGGGTTCATCGTCTAAAACATTTGGAAACCTCTCAAATAGAACTTTATTTTGAACAAGATGTTGCAAATTTCAAAGACGGGAAAGGATGGATAGTGGCTCTTTTGATCTCTTGTCCATTTATGTTTTTTTTAAAAGCTTTATAGAGTTTCACTGTGGTATTGGCAAACTGTTGATTACCTTCTGAGGAACCAGTGCACTGACCGTCTCAACGAAACCTGAAAAGTCAGTTTAATCGTCTAAATAGTGACGTTATGTTGGCCATATCCAAATGAGTGTTCATTGTTTTCCAATCACGGCACAGGGGGATCCACTGGCCTGACTGCTGAGGTTCTTTCGTTGACACACCATTCTCAGAGTATCTGTTTCAAACTGGGATCCCAACTTCCTGTGTGCTTTTTAAGAGCGTGACTTAGAAAACCCCTTCTCCACAGTGAAGCAAACCGACTACAGGCAAAGGTGGCCATATCGATAGGGGTACTTTCTCTGGATCTCCGTACATCCAAGATGATGCCCTTCAGACTAAAATGACCAGTATGCCTCACTGAATCCTACTATTTCACATGCGGCTTAAACTCCTGAATTCACTCGTTGTGGAGATAAAAAGCGTCACTCAAATTCCAAGACAGCAGTTCTTCTGCTGCACCCACAGATGTTACAGCTCGGAGTTAACCCTTAGGAACATGTTGGTCAAAGGTAAGGGTAAAAGAAAGACTACGTGTGTACAACTTCTTAGAAATTCACTCTATACTATGGAATCTGTTTAATTAATTAATTAAAACAAAGTGTCTCAGTGGAAAGAAGAGGCTTTTCTAGATTCAACTAGTATTGCTAAAATACGCCACGTTCATGAAAATATAGGAATTAGGCAATCTTTTTTTAAAGGTGTTCAATTGATCTCAAACATTCCCCAAAGGTCTACATGTACTTTTGAAGACAAGTTAAGCAGTGATTTGATTACATAAAACCTTTATTAGAGCTTGAACACAACATCTAAAAATGAGTTTCCGAAACACTCATTGGGAGACAATATAAGCAGTAATGTGAACGGAACACAGGTTTACAAAAAGACCATCGTCTTGTAAATGAAGGCTAGAACAGGCAATTTGACATACACACCAGAGCAGCCATTCAGATTTTAACAAGCAACAAAATGTAGGCAATGGCAGGTTTAATCAGAGAATGGCTACGATCACATCAATCATAAAGTATATGACAATGGAAGACTTCTCACAACACCATCGGCTACTCTCTCACAGTTAATCCAGCTAATCATACGAAACATGGCAGCTCTTCTTGAATAATACATGATGAATGTTTAGAAACTTTAGGAAACAAAACTAAAGCAGCTAAAGCTAGAAGGCAAGCCAAAGAAAACTGTCCTGAGGAAAGGGGTACAGGAGGTGCAGCGACCGGAGGGAAATACTACGGTGCCTCATCTTCAGGACAGGAATGCCACGTTAGTCTCTCCTCGTAGAAGGAAATAACCACCTGTGGGCAGCGCGTGTTTGCTTGACGTGCTGGGACGAGGTCTGCCTCATCGGAGTCTTTCCTGTAACAGAGATTGACACTGATATTAAAGAAATTCTTTTCAGATGAACAAGTCCAGTTCACAAATGAAATCGGGGGGACTCTCCCGTCCACTGGACTGGTAAACGGATTTTAACGTTGTTTCTATTAATTTGGAGCAGGGGAAAAAAAACCCCCAAAAAACAGAGGCGCAAACAGGAGATGGAAAGTGGCTGCTGTTTACAAACATTTCACTTGTGTCAAATTAAAAGTATTCCATGACTTGCCATTTCATCAGAAACATTAACTCTCCGCTGCTGTCTGTGGCGCCAATTATCCTCTCTGGCTCGAGGTTTCTTGCAAAGCCTCGGGGCTTCTCAGCCTGGAGTGTGAGAACAGAACACATTTTAATGGGGGATATTAGCATGTCAGAGATCGATGGGAAATTATTGATCAGATGAAGACAAAGATGGATGTCCTCTACTCAGCTCAGTCCTTCAGTGCTGCCCTGACTTCCATGCATCTTTCATCTTTCAACAGCTGTCCTTAAAAAAAATGCTGGCTGCTTGTGCAAGTAGCACGGCACCATTCGTTTCCCCTCACTCTAAACGCAGTGCATTACCGAAAAAAAGTATTGCTTTAAACAACTTTACATGCACTCAATACTCCCTTCCTTACTGAAAATACTTACTACATATAGATGTCACAACATTGAGAATTTCACGGGGTGAAAAGTAGGACCCAAACGTTCTACCTTTTATCAAGTCTATATTTGGCCTTCACACACTGGCTTCAAAGAATTTTCAACGGGACAAATCCTGCTTGTAGATCTGCCTTTTACAGCTTAGATTCACTACGAATGGATTATTTAGCATAAATCACTGCAGACCCATCAGCCCTGACCTTCACACTCACTGTAAGAAACTTTTTAGATCGAAGGGCATCGGAGTGAACTCACAACTTCTTTTTTCTTGACTTCATTTTCTGGCTCTTCTGTCGACGACTTCCTTTTCACAGGAGCGGGCTTCTCCTTAACGTTCTTCTGAGCCTCCAGGAACGCCGAGATCAGCTCCGGACAATCCAGGTTCTCTTCTGGCTCCCAAGTGTTGTCAGCGCTGCGCGAGCACAACCAAGGTCAGACACACATGCATCTTAACGCGTCTTTGCATTGATTTCTTGCAAACGAGACTGGGGGTTGAGTTACGATCTACTCTTAAAACCATGCTGTGTGCAAACTGGCTGCAGCCACAAGAAATACAGACATAAGCATAGCACAATCCCCATACCAGGGAAGCACTTCCAGCTCCGCGGGGAGGTAGGCGTCCCAGGCAACTCACTCTGTAAAGCCTTTCCACTTCAAGAAGAACTCTACTTTCCCATTCACAACACGCTGGTCCAGTACTTTTTCCACAACAAATTCCTCAGGCTCTTCCTGTGCTCCTGGCATGTCCCTCTTTGTCTTTGTAGTCTGCTTCTTGCCCATACTGTGCTCTGCAAACACAAAATACAGTCAAAGCTCCGTTTATTTTTTGTTTTCGTTTATTTTCCTGCAATACCAGTCTAAAACCCTGTAATAATGTATATATGAAGTAGAAAGGCGTGCCTGTACAACATCCTGATCAGATGAAGGTACACTATGTATGACCACGTTGGGGGGGGGCGCATACACAACAATGCTTTGGTAAACAATGCAGCCCGCTGGGCTGAGAAGTACAACGTTAAAACTAGTCCTGAGGGGAAAAAGGTGCGTTACGTTACTTGTACGGTGTTTTTCAATTTTTTTTTTTATTAAAAAGCTACATTTTCCAGTTCCTAACTTGCATTTGCTGTCACATGCTAGCCTCAATGTTTAACACAACCGCGTCAAAGTGAACGAGAGACACCCAACAGAAGTTGATGTTACTCCAGCAAGTTAGAATTTAAAAAAATAAAAAAATTAATTGGAAAAGTTTGACGGAAAATGAAATCGACTCAACGCTCGACGGATAAAGCGCAGAAATAGCCGTTTTAAAGGCCCGGTGCTACCATAACATTAGCCGCATGCTAAGCTAATAGGTAGAGCTGTAGCCGAAACAATGTAGTACGCCGGTGGAAAATAACAATTAGGCGACAGAGAGCTCGGATAAACATCTCGGTCTTTCATCGACACATTACGGTTGCGGTAACGGGACGCTTGTTTTATAAACGAGGATCGAATCGCACTTTAGCGCGGATCGCGCATTCGCTCATTTGCGCGCAACAAAGGTTTCTTTTGGTTTTTTTTTTGTTTTTTTTAACGATAGCAAGTTACGTTGTCGTGAAAACGCGACGTTCACGACGCGCGTATTCTAGCAAATTGGCTCGCATAAACAACAAAAACACGGCAGAATATATTCCAAGGATGCCTCCTTACCACGCGGTCTGTGGCCTCTCTCTCTCTCTCTCTCCCCCTTTGCCCCTTCTCTCTCTCGCTCCCTCCCTCCTTCCCCTTGATTCCGCCAAAAGCGAACCGCGGGTATTCTACGAGAGCCCGGGAGGAACACGCTGCATCGTTCTCGCCATGGTTCAGGGCGTTGAATCCTGCACAGAGTGCGTCGATCTGGTGTTTCGGTCCACCTTTGCGACTGACATCTCCTCACACGAGACGGTGTCACAAGAAATACACACTCTTAGTTTTTATTTTTTTTTATTTAATAAAAAAAAAGTCATATCTGTCATTAAATTCCCTAAGGACGATATACTGTGAAACTCCAACAGTCAACATGCGATCGGACACTTCCCGCAACAAATACAAACAAAAAGACATTTCATGTATTTAATCATCAATGTCAATAATTTGCCACACCAGAAAATTCAATACAGATTTAAAGGGCTGAAAAAAAAAGGCTGACGTTTAGCTCATTTTCGCCCCTTTCTAAATATGTCCCACACGTCTCGATGACCACGGATAACGTGGTATGTAGTTACTCAAT
Organism: Fistularia tabacaria; assembly: GCA_901007705.1. Classification (NCBI taxonomy): domain Eukaryota; kingdom Metazoa; phylum Chordata; class Actinopteri; order Syngnathiformes; family Fistulariidae; genus Fistularia; species Fistularia tabacaria. The sequence goes on from CAAKHD010013873.1 coordinate 61,133, forward strand.
TCATCTTCATAATCAACTCAAAAGGCGGTTTGCACACATCATTCATTCCTATTAAATAGTGTTGATTGTATGTTATGAAAGGAGACGCTTCAGGTACATTTAGGGAGTTTTCTTTTGAATGAAGGATTGTTTGACAGGATTGGAAATTGAATTGGTCACAGTGCAGAAGGGTTTCCAGAAATTCTTTTGCTAAAATCTAGAGTATAAACCAATGTGTGAGGTAGAATATAATCTCAAAACTCTGAAGTGAACTTTATCTGAAATGCAGTTATTCAAGCTCAATTTAAAACAAAGTCACTCAAAAAAATGATATTAGAATATCTATGGGCCACCAACACACGCATGCGCGTGCGCACACACACACACACACACACACACACACACACAACAGAACTTCAAAATTAAGGCCTAGTCAGTTAAATCATTGGTATAGCGGATGCCCTCGAGACATAACAACAAAATGTGTGTTTCATTGTTTCAATTTAGACGTCGACTTAACAGTGCAGCCTCTGAAATGTGGAAGAGGTTTGTAAACTTAAGTACCATGCTGTCAGTGACAGTGGGCATGGGAATTTCAGGAACTTCAAAAATTGTAATAAATATGTTTAAACGACGACATGTGCTGGGCGTTCTTTGAGGGGCAAGGCTACATTGGAAATACAAGCAGGACCCTCCCAAGATCACTATCAATTTACTGTCCCATTGTTGGCCGTGTTGACTTTTGGACATGACTAGCTGTCCCCAGTTCTGTTGCTTCATAGAAATGGCAAGATTCAAGGACTTTTTAAGTTAACAGGCACATACAGAGAGTGGTCGTATCACCTGCAGCTGGGCTGTTCCTTTTTGCACCTTGGGTGCCTTATCCATCTTCATTAAGCAAAGAATGTCCAGTGTGTAAGCTACATTGTTGCAATGATTTTTTTTCTCCCCCCCCACCCCAGGAACATGTTATTTATTCCTGTCCCGAGTTCTTTGTTTTTATTTTAACTTTTTTTGCAGTATTTGTTGTTTTAGGCTTCTGACAGTAGTGAATCCAGACACACGCTTTTTTTTTTTTTATGCAGACTAGATTCCCAAAAAACAAGAGTCCAGCGAGTAAGTTCAGAAATATCCACAAACCTAAACCTTTTAGGTTTCATCTGGACTTGTTGAGTCATTGTTTTTTGCCCTTCTTCCTCTTGTCTGATTTACTGCCAGTTGATTTGGACATAGCGGGCCTCGTTACAGGTTGAACTACAACCCCTCCATCAGCCCTGCACTGCAGGGTAAATCTTTCTGGGTTCAGCGGCTGTCCTGAATCATCCCGCAGTCGGGCCAGGACGTCCCTGGTGAGCTGTTGTATTTGTTGACCCACAGCACACATCGTTTTGGCTGTGAGCTGCTTCTCCCTCAACAACCTGTCCCTTTGAGCTTGTAGCTTTTCCACCTCCTCCTGGAGCCCCGTTATCACATCAAGTTTGCGCTTACGGCAGTTCTGTGCCGCCAGTTTGTTCTTCCCTCGCCTGCGGATGTCCCTCAGCAGGGTCACCTGCTCAGAGGAGAAGCCGTGACCATCCACAACCTCCAGGAACTCCTCCACGGGCATATGGACAATTTGGAGAACTGAGAATGGGATGCACATAGCACGTGCCCGGAGCTCATCCCGACTCAGCTCCCTCTCCTCAAAAATCGACCCGTCACCTTCATCGTAAGGTTCCTCTTTGATACCTTTGTGGGCAAGTGTTACCGATGGCTGGTTAAAGAAAGCTGGGGATGAGTAGCTGTGGTCATGCCACACGTTTTCAGTCAGATCAACAGGGGACCACAGCGTGGTGTAGTCTGCACTGCCTTTAGCTGGAACCGAATCCACCTCACTGCTGTAGCCTGTGGCTCCACACTCTTCCTCACAGTATAAACTGGATGATGATGACATCTCAGATGAGTCTGGAGGAAGGGAGGGAAAAGGAGTTGATTTAGATTCTTCGTATATTACCCAACATTTACTTGGCGCCTCAGGCTACATTTAGATCAGCTGAGGGCAAAACAAAGGGAATTCTACGGAGAAAGAAAGTCCTGAAAAAAGTGCTCTGTGTTTAGAAGATGGAGTTTTTCACTTTACCCTACTATTTTACGCCACACGGCTGCCATTGCCAGGAAGACAATGACAGAAAAATGTTTAAGGAGATGAAAGGGTGAGACAGAACCCAACACAGAGCACTTTGCACTACATGATCGCAGCAGTCACTTCGAAGGAAGAAAACAATTTTTGGCCTGAGTGGGTTAATTACTAAATTGCGTGGTAGATAAATTGTTGTCTAATGGAGTTCCCGCTTGCTCGGGAGAATCATTTGTTTTACAAGTCGAGCATAAAGCTAACCATTAATGACAAGGTTATGGGCACCTATGGTTTTACACTCAAATTCTCTTTAGTATACACTGCTGATTTCTCCTAACAGGTGGTAATAAATGTCTGGTCTCTACACACTAGGTTATCTGTTAAAGCGGTCCATTTATTGAGTGAGCTAGAAAAGATCCATCAGTCTGGTTTTATTGGTAAGTGTTACTTCTTTTCATTTACACAAGTGCACTTGGAGAGGAAGTTACTGAACGTATAACATAATGAGGGCGAGCAAACGGGATTGTTCTTGATATTTATAGTTCAAGTGCAAGTTGGAAAAAATGGAACGCCGGCTTAAGTGATTTGCCTCCAGCTTCCAACCAAAATTGTCATGATATCTATAAACTGAAGTGGGACTATGACAACCTGAAATTTGCATACACTGATGTCAATATCAACCAACCTGGGGATACTGGACCTCCAGAGCTGCTCTCCAAAGACAGACCAGAGTCCGAGTCCAAGTCCTCAAGGACCTGTGGGTTTATGTTGTCTAGACAGCCCAAAATTTGAGTGTCTATGGTATCCAGGCATTCCAAACCCAGTTGATTGATCTGGTCAAAGACTGCCTCATCAAGGCAGCCACCTACTGCGTTCCCAGTTAAATCACATACTGAGACAAAGGGGAGTGCAGCCAGGCCCAGGGCCATCCCTGGTGAAGCATGCGAGGAGTCGCTGGATTCTGATCTGAAAAGGGACCTTTGGTGTTGGGCCACTGCCGTGGCATCCACTCTGTCCAATGGCAGACCAATTGCGCTGCCATTTACCATGGCATCTTGCAAACTGACATCCTGACTGATGGCACTGGTCATGTCTGCATCGAGGTCAGTCAGGCGGAGAGAGTCCAGCTCCTACATAAGAGGCGAGGAGTTTGGCCTAATGTTAAATCTTTGCAATTAAAAAGACAACACCATATGTAGACCAGCATGGAACACAAGCTCTGAAATGACAGTACGACAATGTCAGGCATTGGATACTTACCTCGAGGTCAGTGACAGAGAGAGGGAGCAAATGGCTCCAATGCTGGTGGGTATCAGTGGCTGGAGGGGGGCATTCTGGATCAGACAGTGCAGTGACGCCTTCGAGCAAACTCTGGAGTAGAGAAAACAGTATTAAAGGAAGAACGATAGATTCTTTCATTTGATTTCAACACTTAAACCTTGTGAAACCAGAAAAATAAGAGTCCGGAGACCGAATTTTATATACATATATATATATATATATATATATATATATATATATATATATATATATATATATGCATGCATACATACACACACACACACACACACACATATATACAGTATATAGAGAGATAAATTTCTGTTGACTGA
>CAAKHD010013873.1:68020-82702 GCA_901007705.1 Fistularia tabacaria
AACAAACAAAAAAAAAAAAAAGAGGAAAAGAAACAGAAGGGGAGGGGGGGGGGGGGGGGAGGGCGGGGGGGGGGGGGGGGGGGGGGGGGGGGGGGGGGGGGTTGCATGCATCATGCAGATTGGATCACGGTTTTCACCAAGAATAATTGTGGTTGGACAACACAAACGTCAGTTATACTTAAACCAATAGGCGCAGAGAAATTTTTGACAAATATCGTCTGCGCCCACCCATGGGCTTTAGCAACTATTCTCAGAACCTTTCAACTGGCTAGTCAACAATCAATCTCATATTTTAATGTGAAGTATTATAAATCCACTCATTTTCATTCAGCTAGCAGGTTATCTGTGGAAATTGAGGTTTCAGCCGAGGCCGACGTCAGTTCCGGAATGTTTGTGCTACTGACCTGCATTTGTCCCGTCCACACACGAGACCGTATGTTTAGCCTAGTGGTGAGAGTCCCCATTACAGTTTAATTTGTTTAACTTTTTATTGACAGTTATGTCCGACTGGATATAAATCCAGTGAAAACAAGGTGGTCAAAATTTCATTTCACGTATGTGCTACTGGATGTCAAAAAGTTACAGTAAAAGGATCTGGCAACACACTTGTATGCTTACGTCCTCCATGATTATGTCTCTTTGCAAATCTGCTGGTGCTGTGGGGCCTTTACCATTCTTATCCAAGTAGCAGGCATGAAAATAACATTAATGACATTTATTTATCTGGTATTTTAAAAAGCCATGCAATGTGTCATCATACTACCTGAAAATCTAGTATTTCCCTTGACTATTATGACAAAACAACAGCTGTGCTCTGCAAGTTATCGGAAGGATGAATGAATAAAAATGATTTTAGTAGAAAAGTACATTATTTCCCCGAGGGAGTGGAAGAAAAAAAATTCTATCCCGAATGCAATTACAATGATTTCTTGATAATCTTCCGCCACATAGAAGATCAAAATTCTTAAATTCCAGTATATCACATGTGTAACATTATTCTATTCATTATTATTGAAAAACATCTGAGAATTGGAAAACATGTGAATGCATTGTAAGTAACTAAATGAATCAAGAAATTAGCCAACAGATTAATCTGTTACGATTACATGCTGACATCCTTGTCCCAAATAAGGTCAACAATTTGCTATGACAAGTGTAACTTGTGCTGAAAAGCTAGAACATTTAATCAAGTAGACTTAAGAAAGATGCCAACTGCACATGTATATTTGCTCTTCATTCAATTGTATGATATTACACACACCTTCAAAATTCCTGGCCTGCTTAACTAAATCTTAAAAATCAGATTTGGATTTTATCAAAACACTTTGTTCAATTTCTGATTAGGTGAGGTTTTACAAGAAACATCATTGTGAGAATTAAGCCTGTTTCATTTTCAATCTGTCAACTATTTTAATCGTATTAGCGTTAATATCACTGGGCTCATAGGCGGCAAAACAACATTGAGAAAAACAGTAAAACGTCATAAAATAATGAATAGCTAATTTTGATTTAAAAAAAATCTTCTCTGGGGGGCGGTCCACAACAAAGGTCACACCACCCTTTCCTCATGGACATTAATATCTGAGGAAGAATAAATGCTGCAGTCTCAAAAGCAGCTTTCCTTACTACACTTGAAATATTTACGAGGAATTCATAGCTGATCTATACCAAAGAGCTAAAACTTGTGACAACCAAAATGGGCTGCAAGCAGCAGTGTACAGCTGTGTGCAGCTGTGTCCTACAACTGTGTAAACGACCTGCCTGTTGGTCACTTACACAGTTGGGAAAACTGAAATGTAATACTCCTATGAATTGCTTTGAGGGTACTGAGCGTCTCTCAGACAAAAAAACAATCATACACACCCATTAAAAATAGAATAACGTATCTAGTTTTCAGCCTGGCACTTGGTATCTTGGTAATTTTGACCACTGAACCCTTGAACAGACAGCAGATCGGAGACATAGTCTATAAACTGGAGAAAAGCTTTGATAAATATCCAGTAGGACAGGGAATTAACACATTAGTAATACCCATAAATTCACTCGATACTGGTCTGAAATTGCATATTCTCAGAAACTAGAGATAATGCTAAACTAGGTGGATTGAAAGTGAACGTAACATGAGTCCCTTTTTTCGCTGTCTCTATTTTTCAATGCACTGTTTGTTTAAATATAGCACAACAGCATTGACATAGCACGGGTGATTAAATGCAAATAAGGTAGAAATGATGGAACTTGAATACATCTGGATGTCAAGCTCTTGATGCCATAGGCTTATGGATCGTGATAGATTTACTTTACTTTACACACAATGTGTTGCATTCAAAGACACCCGCAGTCTATATCAGGTCAGCTCTGTTTGAATGTGAATCACCTAAGAACTACAGCTGTGTGCGTGCGATTAGAAACTTGAGTTAACAGCAAATGGAGAGAATTTAGGACAGATACTAATTGCAACTCTAAAAAAGTGGTCATTCCAGAATATTTATTGCCCCAATAATACACGGTTTATATCTAACTGTATTTGTGTTATTGTCCATGTATGTATTCAATGTCGTAGTAAGTAACTCGATTAGATTAAAAAAATAAGGTAGAAAAAAAGGATATTTTTTGACATTCTCATATTTTAGTTGAGGGTAACTATCACAATACAAACTCTTACATCTCTCAGTGGTTTTGTTACTGATTTGTAGATTTGCTCTTAAATTGTTTTGATGCCGAATTCTGGCTTATCAGAGCTATTTGGCATTAGCACCGTCATCTATGCCTTATTAACCATTACACTATTCGTGTTTACTATGTAAGATATTCATTTGCAACTTAACTTAGTAAATCAAGCAAGGGAATTTAAAGTAGGCCAAAATATTGGGAATAAATCTCTGATAATATGTTGGGATGCAGCCATGAAGCTCCTGCAGGACTTGGGCAGTCAGTACTCTGCTCACCTGTGACACCTGCTGTCCAAAGTGGGTATTAAAAAAAGTGACCGTCCTGTTACGTAAACCCTTGATTTGTGGACTTACACAGTATTCTTTGTTGCCTCTTTGTGACCTGCTTTTTGACCAAAAGGGAAATGAGAAGAATTAAATTTGATTTCCTCCGTATCATTTCCATTTGTTGCTCATGTAATACTAACTATGTCATATTTACTGTATTTGTGTAATTTCCTAATGATAGGGACGTTTTCTTGGGGACATTGATAATTCTAATAATGATTATAATAAATTCAGTATCCGTAAAAGCACTGTTATGAACTTCTTAGATGACAAAATTCCGAGTGCAAGAACACTCCGAGGAAGTTTGAAAATCATTTTTTGTCATCAAAGTGGCAACACTGAATCCGGCCCCTGTCACTTTGACAGCCTGAGCGGGAGATTGTAGAATCCATCAAAATAACTTTCAGCATTAGTGAGTGTACACACAGCTACCGGGCCAAACTGCACCAGTAACACTCCATTTACAATCAAGTAAATACTTTATTACTTCAGTAATGCCCATTCCACACAAAAGGAGGGTCACAGTGCGCTGCAAGTGCAGGCGCGCTGTTTTCATGTCAAGTGGCCCACACGGTCCATCTGCAGAGCAAACAAGGTGTAATAAGGTCTTAAACTGGTTATGTGTGGCATCGAGTCTCGCAAAGCTGCAAGAAAAACATAACACGGGACCGGGCCCCCACCCACCCCCATCCCACGGCCGGACAAATCCGGGGTCTACATGCTCCGCATCGCGTCGCTTAAGAGGCTGTGAAGAGTAATCTGCTCCGGTTGATCCGACGCCAGCACGCAGTCACTTGATTAATCCACAAGTATTTTCATAACGATGTGAAACACATTTAAATCAACTTTGTGAAGTTCTGACAGATTTATGGAGGGGGCGCCTCTTAAATCAACCCCACGCTCCGCCGGGGACGGCGCCGATTGGCGGAGCCGCGAGTGACGTCCCGGGAGCAATGCGCATGCGCCCCGGTGGGAGACTCCCGCAAAGACTCATGGGAAATGTGCACGGGGGGGGGTGGGCGGGGGGGACTTGAGCTCGACGGCGATTTCAATTTGAATTTTTCGGGAGGGAATTGTAATGCCATCTCATCTTGTCTAATTTATTTTGGGGACTTATAATTTCACCCTGTCTTTGAGTCTATTTTGGCCAACGCATGCACTTAAACAAGGTTCTATTAATCAGCATTTTAATAAAAATATGAAAGTCCAGTCCAGCCCTAAATATAAAACAACTGCGAGTAATGGCAATATCGTCGTTGTAAGTGAGGTTATTTACTGATGTCACATGTTAAAAGATTTTTTATCATTAGGAAATTTTAAATATTTTAACATTTCTATTTGTATTTTATTTGTCTGACAAATGCAGGTCCATCGTTTTGATTTTTTTTTTAACTCAAAGTAATTTCTCCGTCAAAAATCTATTGGTGCCCAGGTTAAAACTGACAAGTGTTAAATACAGTAAAAACAAAAACAAAAAAAAAGCGATTTATCCATTATTGTAATATTGTTATGTTTATGTTGAATACAAAATCAAAATAAGCTCCTAACACTGACTTTTCCACTTGAATGAAAATGACCATCTCTTTTTTTTTGCCCCCGCAAAATCACTGTCTCTCGCAAATGTTTGTAATCGATTAGAATCAGCACCAGTATTGTCAATAATACATCTGTGTACAATTAGAAAATCCATCCCAAGATAATTGTGTATAATCACAATATAGGAATATCTTGGCCAAATATTAAAATTAACCAAGACGTGTGGAATCAAATGTATTTTATTATTGAAAAATGAAATAATCTCCGTCAGATCTAATTTGATTTACATATTTAATATTCGTGTGTGTTAATTTTAAGTGTGTGTGTGTGTGTGTGTGTGTGTGTGTGTGTTTTCGCTGCCGCGGAGCTCCGTCCTCCAGAGAGCTGAACGACACACTGGCCGCTTTCCCTATCCAGACCCCTTCCCTGCGTGATTGACATGCGCGATTAACCAACCACACACGAGATTCCTCATTCGCACGAATGATTGGTTTGACATCGTAAACACGCCAAGCTGTGTTAGCCAATCATAAACGTGAATTCTGGTAGAAAACTAAACTTCTTCCGGGTTGACTCCATGGCGTCCCTTAGTGGCTACAGACGTGTAAGGTTCCGTTTTGTTTATTATCTGAAAACTGAGACGATTTAAAAAGATCAGTGAATTAATTTCATCATTTTTTCAGCGTTTTCAGATGTTTTCATTTTCTTATGATCTGACTGTCTCATTCATCAGTGTTGGAACAAGTTCGTATTGAGCCTCTTTTATTCAATGAAGGATACATTACCTTTTTTGACAGTAATATAGAAATGCTGTTATTTTACCTTAGTAAGACATTTAAGGCCGAAAAAGTATTTCATTTCCACATGCAGTCCCGAAGGAAAATGTTATATTATGAGTATTTTTACTAAGATGTCAGTGCAGTATTTGCCACCAGGGGGCAGTAAAGTCTCAATTTTATGGCAGCCTTTCATGATGGCTATTGACATGAAGGTTGACCAGATTTTTTTATCGTCTGAAGTTTGCATTCATCTAAATGAAATGATGCATCTCCCCCTTATATCCCGTGTTGTTTAATTACACTGAGACATAATGATCTGACATAAATCACTCCACGAGAAGACGTTAAAGTGTCTTTAACGAGATAGTTAAATTGAGATTGTATGGCACAATTTATTTTTCATTTTTTATCCTCTATCTTTAAAGTGACCAGGCTCAGAGCCCAACAGTAAGACGAGGCGATGACAGTTTTTTTTTTTATTCTTATTTTTTGCACGAGAGGAATTCATGGATTTGCTTACGGTCCGAGATGGCCGCCGTGATAAAGTTGGTCTGGCACGCTGTGACTGGCAGCCTTCTTCTTGGAAAAGAAAACAGAAAAGTCCTGTTCAAACAGAGGAAAATGGCCCTGGCTAAAGAAAAACAGTCGCACATGATATGATCTGGTAACTTTGGAATGATAAGGACTTTCAATGTGCACACTTGTGCTATGCGTGCACATATTCAAATCCACACCACAGAAGTGTTCTCGTAGAAATAATCTCAGATGGCAAAATGTAGGTGTGAAAAATATAAAGTGACTTGTCATTTTTTTGGGCATTAATGCATACAAGGTGTGTATTCAGGCCTGTCGTGCGTATCTTTTTCTGTGCTTGAGGTAAACCTCCCTTCTGTAGCTATTGTGTCTACTTCGCTAATGGACTTCTCACCCTGTCTCCTTTCCTCCCTCTTTCCGCCCCTCCTTTTTCTCCCATATCATATCCATGTATTCCCATGAGGGCTGATTAAATGGCTTTCTAGCTCGTGTGAGGGGAGAAGATGAGGATAGGGGGGATGACAGTCTCGAATAGTGGTCCTTATTACCCCATATGTCTGGACAGAAGAGGGTGGAGTGGAGGTCCTGTTCCAGTTAATCAATAGAGATACCATTCTAGACTTTCTGTGTGTCTCTGTCTTTTTGCCTCTCTCGCCGTCTTCCTTCCTCTCCAAGCTCCCCCATTAGAGATAATGCGTCTGGTATTGACACTGCCAGGTCTGAGTCCAGTGACAGGAACACAGTTAGCTTCCGGCTGGCCGAAATCCACGTCGAAACTCTGTGGTCAACAAAACAACCCGAGCCATCGACTCGCTACTTAACCTGGGTGATTGAACATTACGTCCTCTCATTGTTGACCGTTCACTGCGTTATTTATCACCCAATCAGTGAAATTGATCCAAAAGCTATGCTGTCGATATTGCTGCCCGAATACCTTCCTTGATATCAAATGTCAGAGGGTCATCTGTATGTATAGCTACACACCGAGGACTTGTATTACTGTCTCGAGAAAATTATAAAAAAACAATTTGGTAATCTGCATTGAGATATTGCTGTTTATCTTTCATTACCTTCCAACTACATACCATTCCGTATGTCATTATTATTTAGTTTAAAGTGGTTTGCTTTGGTAATTATAAATCCAGGAATTTATGAAGAATTAAATCTGGGTGAATTTATCATATCGAATGCTATGTTGGAATTTTGTTTCGGCAATTTATGGACCAGAAGAACAAAATTAGATATAGAAAAATGGAACAATTTCACAAGAGTCCAAATAGGTACCTCATGTACCGTATCACGGATACGTATCCGACAAAGCAGAGGATCCCCCCCTGAAACATTGTTCTTAACATTGTATGGAGTGTGCAGTGGTGGTTTAATTCAACAAAAAAAAAACAATTGAAAAAGGTAATTTTTTTCATGCAGATTATAATGGATGATGTTTTGCCACTCCCACGTACTTTATTGAGCTCTTTAGCATTGTATTTATAATACATGGAAAATATGACTTTAGTTTAGGACGTCCAAAACAATGAATCTGAATTGAAATCGAAAAGTAAAAATGCACTTGTGGGATTATCTTGACCTTTTACACGACCGGACGCAGGAGAGAAACGCTGACGGTGGGGGCTGTGTGAATCTCCTTCCTGGCCGCTGGTCGTAAGTGTCGCTCGGCAGGACAACAGGCCCTTAGACAAAGAGCCCGAAACTTCTAAGAGATGCCTGGGGTAGCTGCGGGGAGAGCAACCTTTAACCTCCCTGACTTGGTAACCCCCGGGGTCACAGAGGGAGGGGCACTGCAGGGGATAGGCTGTAATTGATGTGGGAGGGAAGCTAGCTGGAAGCGGAGAGGGAGAGATGGAGGGGAAACCTGAGGCCCCGGAGGGGAAGCACTGGAAGGGTTGATGAGGGCTCTGGTCTGTGTCCGTGGTTGTACGATGCTGGTCTGGATCCCGCGAGACCGAGTTACTCAAGAGGATGGCAGATCAGAGCCTTCGCTGTCCAAATCCGAGGCAGTTCTTATTAAGTAAACCGACTGGTTAACTGAAACAGAATAAAATGCATTTTCCTGTTTGCTAGCAGGAACAGCCTGCGTTTCTTTGCCGGCACACGGTTCACGTAGTGCACAACTGCGGCGTTTTTACCCTTTGCGTGTGTTTTTGCCGTGAAATTCAAGTATACAAATTTGCGGGCGTTATTACTAACAGCTGTCTCGGAGTAATGCGCAGATACCGGCACGGTGAACCATAAGACCGCGTTATTTTAACACTAATTTATCCATATACAGACGTGCAACTGAATCTGTCTCCTCTTTTGAGGCGGTTGTCAAAGAACCAAACTCTTTGCTGGTTTTTGGCAGAAAGTCACAGTTGTTCTTTCTTCAGCTGAAGGTCAGGGGGCACACTGAATTGCTGGGGTCTGGTAAGGAGGGGCTGATGAGGGAGGCAATGGCTGACAGATGTTTACAGAGGCCTGACTGCACTTCTGTGACCATAAGATGGGAGTGGGTTTTTCTTATGTGTGTGTTTGTGTGTGTGTGCGCTGCGACCACTACCCGGCAAAAAGAAAACAACAAAAAAGAAAACCCAGTTCACTTCATTGCCACTCTAAGAGACATGTGGTGAATGCTGCAGCACAAACACCCACACACTGGGCTCCTCTGTGAGCCTCCTTGGCCTCAACCCCGTCCAGATGGCCCGGGTCTCTCTCACCAGGGGTCCGGGGCGGTGTGGGTCTCCTATACTATCCATCCCATCGATTTCTGCCCACCTCAGCGTGAGCCGTTGCCTTGACTGCGTCTCTTTCACAGACGTGAGATTCCTCGGCGCTCCGTGTCGTCGCGGGCGGCTCTCGTGTTACCCGCAACGCCGCGCGGATCGTGTCAAAGATGTTATTTTAAAGAGCTGAGCGCGGCGAGGGAAAATGTGTACAACGTTTGAGAGGGAGAGCGAATTCAACGTTTCCTTTCCACACCGAGGATTCTAGTCGTGCCACGCTGTCAAATGCATACACGCGCTTGCAAGAAAACTGCATGCTATAAAAAAAACAAACAAACAAAAAAAAAAGACAAATCTACTAGGTCTTACATTTCATAAATTTTCCCCCTGAGTGATAGTTCTCTATATGTTCCTTAGCGGGTTGATCCTGATGATATTGATCCACCTAGCTCTAAAAGCCGAGGGACAAATGAAAGGGATCGCATGGCGAGATCAGGCGTGAATGGCGTATCGATGGCGAAGGCAATGCTGTTACGATGTTAAAACAATTTGGCTCCTGGGGGGCGTATTTTCACACGCCAAGACCAATGGTAGGGACGGCCTTATTGAACCAAATCTGCTCCAAACTTAATTCTAATTCGCATTATGTGTCCTATATTTAAAGATTTGACGCACGACCTGGGGTATGTTCTAAAATGAATAGAAGGATTGTCACTTCAAAACAGATATACGGTGGTGAAAAACTATAAGGGGCTGTCAGGGAATAGTGAATGAGGGCTTGCGAACGTGCACAATCCGAAGTCCTCCCACCTCCTGTGGACTTTACTATGCCTTTAAACCAATCCAATAGTAAAAACAAAGGTTTTGAAGCACCGCCCTGTTGTTTAAAGCAACTGATAACCATGGCTAATACCCATGATAGAGCTTTGCTGGTGTCTCTTCGCCCTCCATCGTCGAGGGGGAGAAGGCGGGGGCTCGGGGCGGCAAGGTTGCTGGGGGACCCCGGTCCTGGTTTCACAAGATTGTGACTTGTGGAGTGTAACGCTGATGAAGACTTCATCCTATCTGCTGTGATCTTGACGGGAGAGTGACCCGTGTCCTCCCCAGAGCCTCTCAGCCTGCCGCTTGCTATCTGTTTCCTGTGCTCTTCCCTTGCTGCTGAGAAGAGCGCGACGTGAGATCATTTGAGCAGTTTGCTGTTTCATTGGGTTTTCTTGACAAGCAAATTGATGAAATTGCTTGGATATTGCGGTGAAAAACTGGCGGAAACTTTTCGTCAGATTACACTGTGATTTTTAAAATTTTTTTTGTTCCATGGATTTGGAAACCAGGGTGCGTTTACATATTTGGGCGGTGGGCAGGAAATGAGGTAGTCCGCTGGGGGTCTCACAGATACGATATAGAGGGAGGCATCTGATAAGGGTGCATCCCCGAATGCCACTTAGAACAGGTTCTCTGTGTGAGTCCGGCTGGCGGGAGGCCCCACGGGTGATCCACAACTCACTGAGGGGATCCCAGGTATATATATATATATATATATATATATATACATATATATAGTATTTTTATACTTTTTTCCCCCAAGATGTCTGTGGTCCAAGTCCCTATTGAGAAGTCAACCTCCAATAACATTATCATACGGCGTCAGCTAAAAGGCGCCTGCATGGCATGTTCAAGTATTTTTATCTTCATATTTTCACTGATATGATGTGAAAGTGTTGACAATGGGTTTCACACCTTTAAAAAGTGCCTTTTTTCATTTTACACTAAATGTATGTAAATCAATACGGCTGTCAAGTGGGGCATGATAGATCGGTGCAAAATGGGAATTTAGGATTAATAATCAATTCAAATAAAAACAGCGCCAGAAACACAGCGGTTTAAATGTAATAATAAAACGGCTCAGCGTGGAAGGTACATCATTCCAAACTACATGGTGTGTCCCTCAACCCATCTTTGTTTGCAAATCGTAATACAGGAACTCCTAAAGGGAGATGGAGAGGAATAAATGGAGGATTTTCAGCTTGTTAAACGGAGCATTAGAGGGCTTGTGACTCGAAGTTGTAGGCTATAAAACCCAACAGTTCGGCTGCACTCATGTTTTAGTGTGTTGGCTCATGGGCTGACAGCTTTGCTGTTTGGGTGTCGTTTTGGGCCCTGCCTCGGGGCATGCTTTATACCGCTCATTTGGCACGAGAGCACTTTAAGGGCCAAACAGAGGCAGATTTAGGGAGAGACCGAGCGCCACTCTTTTCTCTGGACCTGTCCGAGTGCTATAAAGCATCCAGCGGCGGCGCCGTGAAGAACACATATGTAGTTTTTTTGTGATACCGTTATCTTTGTTGCTGCAGACGAGAAGCTTGTTGCACAACTAATATGCACAATTAGATTTTTCAACGTTTTTTTTAAGCACACGTCTTTTAGTCAAACGCCTTTTGAACTGCTTTACGTGAGTAACAGCAACCAGCTTTGAAATGTATTACAACAACGGCGAATGCATCCATTCTGCTCATCTGACACAACCATTGTCTTTAAATGACCTGCGTCTGGAGCTCACGTAAAAATACATCCCGTGTTTGATACTGTATATGCACAACATGCTTCCGTGAGCAGTTGATCTCTCCTCTGCGCCAGGATGACTTCTGATAAAGCAACAATGGACTTTTTAAGTTTCCGTGAAACAGGCGTGTGCTCGGAAGTAACGCAGACATGTGAGACGGTCACGCGTGCTCTTTTTCTCAGAGGGATCATTCCAAGAGCGCTTGAATGATCGAGGCCACGATAATGACGTCCACATGCGGTTGTATTTTCAAATTTGCATATTTTCAAAGTAGTTCTCTTGTCTGTTTGCCATACACGAGACACGGGCCCAGCTGGAGTACTTTGCATCTGGTGAGGACGGATGAACGGGGAGGAGAAGCGGAAATGAATGGAGGAACGCTGCAAAAAGGCATACCAGAAAAAGCCCATTTTGTCACTGTCTATCAACACCGCCTTCAGTATACATCTGATACATAAGGTTATCATTTTAATACAATCAAACAATTGTTTTTTTTTTTGCGAGCAGAAATCCTGACCCAAAGAGATTGAGATGTAACTGTGAGCAACAGTGTCTGAGCAACAATTGGAATCCCTTAAGCATCCACGCGAGGCATTTGAGGAATCTGTGGTCTGTCAGGGTGCAGAACAGCCCGCTTTCACCAATGAACAAAACACAGCACAGACAGGCGAGTACATTCAGCAAAGCTTGATGTCTCCAAAGAATGTCCACATGCCTTTGTTTGATTGGTGGACAAAACAAAACAAAACAAAACAAAACAAAACAAAACAAAACGTTTGCGGATTTAGACCGCCTAAGGTTAAAGAAGCTGGAGGCGGGGCTTCGAGAGGGCACCATGTCAGGTTTGGGCCAGAAATTTCAGAAGAATGGGAATCGCCTCATTTAGTCGTAACCTATAAAATGAGTAAAAGTCAAGACGTCCATACTGGAAAGGAAATTTTAAATTCATTTTTTGGTTTACGGGGGGGGGGGATCCCATGATCACTGGTTCCACCCAAGATGGCACCGCCATCTTTGCAGATTTGAAATTTTAAAATAAGGACACCCCGTTTGCTGAAACCTTAGTGGAGAAGGTCTATTCAATAACATCAGTGTGAATGAACGCTTTTGTAAAAATATGACCTCGAATCACCGAATACTATCCCAGATGACTCCGACGTTGGGAGAGGAAGAACGGTAGGACAGAGAGCGAGAGTAAACAAACCTAAAAAGACACCGGCGAGGATCGAGAGGAATTTCCTCTCTGAGATGATACAGTCATTTGTCATAAAGCCTGTCAAAATGATATGTTTCAATAGTTCCCGGTTCCCCATCTGCTGCGTCTGTTCGCTGCTTGCCTGCGCGCACATGTGTGCGGCCCCGCCTGCACGCACAAGTTCCCAAACCTGGTCTCATGACATTAATATAAATTAGAAAAACACTGGCGTCTTTATTCTAATGTTGGAAAAAATGAAAAATACAAAAGATACTTCACCGGGGTTTTGGACAGATAAGAAATAAGTCATAGCCTCTAAATAAATTCAAACGGTGGTATCTGTGTGTGGCGTACCTGGGAATCCTCTACCTCTTAGATTTTATGAATTCATTCTAGTCATGCATGCCTCTTACTGGCGGTGCGACATGAATATTGCACTTACTAAGCACATTTAAACAAATACAGTACATAAATAACGCATCATCAGTTTTGTGCAACAGAGGCGGAACATTATGCCGGTGTCTTCGGCGTCTGAACGTAGAAAGGGTTCGAATTAAAAGAATAAATCCCGAACTCTAATATTCGAGGATTTGGGGGGGCAGACGATATCAAATGCTCAACAGCTTGAACTGTGTGAGTTTGTTGATGTTTACCCCATCATTATTAACAATATGGTCCTTTGTTTTGGATTGTGTAACCATAGTTGGCTGTTTCACTGCCAGGCAGTAATATAAATATAAATATATATATATATATATATATATATATATAAATATAAATATGCTCGCTATATATATAATATATATATATATATATGTATATATATATATATTTTTTTTTAATTATATTAATATATATTCCCTACATGAGTTTGGGTCTGCTTGTATGTGAGTGAATAGAATACATCACTACAGCATTGTGCATTTATATGTGTGTGTGAGTGTGAGATTGCGTGCCCTAATTAGCTAAGTCGTATGCACAAATCCGCTTTTCCTCTTTGGCTACCATACTTTCCAGCTGTCGAGTGTACGTATAATTGTTTCTGATTTTGTGTGTGTGTGTGTGTGTGTGTGTGTGCGCGAGTCTTATAGAGGTTGTGTAGGTTACACAGTGCAGATGTCCCGGGGTTGTTGTCGTGCCAGTAACAAGGGCTTTTGAGGGGCAAATTGGAAGAGGGGACGGCCGGTGGATTGGCAAGGTGGCGGAGGGAAATCCATGTGGACCCGACCTGCGCGACCGAGAGACGTCGTGCGTAACCGTGTGTCGCCCATTGGCAGAAAAGGTGTCGACGTTATGTTATTTCCATTATCCGCATTTCCAAACCCAACATGCATGTTCTTCGTCACGCGTGCAGTTTGTGCGTGTTGCGAACCCGTTCTCGGGTGATGTCATGTGCAGCTGTTGCGCGGCTGACGGACAGTTTCCGCACAGAAACACGAGGCCCTATGGTTGAGCTGTCAGGTTGATTGACAGGTGAATGACACCAATGAGAGCCAGCCGTCTCTCCACCGGGGGGCCAGGCACTGAGTGACAGCCAGTAAGCAGCCAGAAAGAGCGTCTCTGAACCTGAAAGTAATCTTTTCAACTTCTCGCTTCTTTTCTAAGTGACTCCTCGCTCTTTTTTCCCTCTTCTCAGTGGCTCGCTCTCTCTCTCTCTCTCTTGTCCTCACCATCTTTTAAACAAGTCTCCTTTTTTTCCAGTTTTTTTTCTTATTTCCTTACCATGGGCATTTTTCCTCCTCCACTGAGGGCCTCTGTCTCTTTCAGCCGGATCTCCTCCTCCTCCTCCTCCTCCTTGCTCTTTCTCCCTTTCACGCCGCCTGTCACCGCTCTGCTGTTTTTTCACTTTGCCACAGAAGAGCAGCGTGCTTGTGCGTGCATATGTTTGTTGAATCTTGGAGAAAAAACTCCAGCCCTAATAGGGACGTTTTGCCTATCGTGACGTGGGCTGGGTGTCCGTTGTTGCCCACGTTGTAAGGTCCTACCAGCATGGCGGACCTTATCAGTAACTTTACTACAACCATGAATTTGTCTCCACGGAATCCTGCTCTTTTGACAGGCTTCTCCACCCCTGAGTCCACCCTAACTTACAAAGTTGTCGGGCACAACTTAAACGACGACTCCTCCGAAGCCCACCCAAGTGCCGTTGAGCCTGGCGCCCCGCCCGAGCCGCGCACCCATCGCCCCGTCACCCTTTGCACCCGCCGACCTCTTACTCTGTGGCCGACTGTCCCACGCTCCCTTCGGCCTTTTTTTTTTTTTTTTTTTTTTTGTTTTCGCCAACCCCCGGATTTTTTTTGACCTTTCGTATTGCACCCCCGCCCCCTTTTTGGTTTTGAGTCCCCGCTATGCGTTCCCTTTT
>CAAKHD010013873.1:82722-93616 GCA_901007705.1 Fistularia tabacaria
TCCAGCGAACGTCCTGAGTTTTTGGACCGTCCGGGGAAACCCGACGAGACTCCCTCGGAGACCCCCCTCCTGTCGGAATCGAACCAGGGACCGTCTGTCTTTGGTGCTAGCCCCACCACCCCCCCCCCCCCCCCCCCCCCCCCCCCCCCCCCCCCCACCCCCCCTCCCCCCCTCCCCCCCCCCGCCCCCCCCCCCCCCGCCCCCCCCCCCCCCCCCCCCCCCGCCCTTTTTTTTTTTTTTTTTTTTTTTGATTTCGCCAACCCCCGGATTTTTTGTGAGCATTCGTATTGCACCCCCGACCCCTATTTGGTTTTGAGTCGCAGCTATGCGTCTCCTTTTAATTTTCTTTTATTCTTTCGTCAACTCTTCTTCCGGCCTCCTCATCTCAGTAGATCCCCGTCGGTTCATTCCGCTCCCTCGGTCAGTCAGCCTCTACGTTGATGCGAGACTCATGCTGTCTGTTCCCGTTGTCTTTTTTTGTTGTACCCTCGACGTGTCTGTCCTTTGTGCCTGGTGACAAACTCTTAAGGCTTCTTTGTTGTAATCTCCGCTCTCTTCCATGGTGCTCCATGGCGTGGACTGGCAACCCTTAAAGAGGTCTCTTCATCCCAGCGGGGGGGAGGAATGGAGGAATGTGTGACAGCGTATGCGTGATGTGTCTGTGGGTGCGTTTTAGATTTGGAGTATGTACACATGAAAGCGTTTTTTTTTCTTTTTTTTCTTTCATCCTCTCGTGGGTTCATTTTTCTTGCCCGAAATAAGGTTACAGCGATGTTTATCTCGGCGACATAGACAAATAAACCAGAGCCGAGTCGATCTGAGACGCGCAATCAGTGCAGAGCCTTCGATGATTCGTCCACTGTTTGTTTATCCTCCATGTTTCCTTTGAACCCGCCCCAAACAGGCATATACGTGGACTTATATAACTCATGGAAAAAAAGAAAAAAAAAAAAAGAGAGAGAGAGAGAGAGTTAAGGGCGTGTGTGACAGACAAAAATGAGATACGCTGAGAAAACCTGATTAATGTTAGAAAAGGAAGCCGGTGTTCGGGGGTTCATCCGAATTCAGGTCACCGTGAAGTCTCGGTTCTCCTGTGGCTTAGGTTATTCTGGTGCTGCTCGGCTTCCTTTCAAAAAACCTGCAGGCGGTATCTCGGAAATCTGACTAAGTGAAGCAGAAGGAAGCTTTTATGTAACTATTTTGCAGTAATTATTTCAATCTTCAAAATGCTCACAATAGCAAAAGACTATGGTCTGCACTTATTGCTCTTTATCTTGGCTACAAGGGGGCCCTCATTATTCTCTGTCAGCCATTACAGCTGAATATCTGAGTAGTGATTTTAATCAAAGGGATAACATCAATTGCTCTGTGGAATGGAAAACAGAATTGTCTAAAGGGAAAGCCTAGCCTATCACTGCTTTAATTGGAATAAATGATAACAAGACACAGGGGCAGGACACGGTCAGAAGTTGACCTTCTGACTGACACCCGGCCCGCCGCCTGATAACCCACCCGAGGCGGCGGAGCCCAGTTTGAACCCGAGAAAGCCGTTTTGGTTTTCCACCCCGGGCGTGACGTCTACGAGGAGGAAATATCTATGTATACATGTGAAAAATCACATATCAACCCAAGACAAACAGCATCGCCCTGGCAGTCCGAAACTCAAAGCCGTACAATAACATAGACATTCCATAGTACCCAGTGAGAGGGCGTGAACTGTTATAAAAATATATACCGCCAAAGTAAAAACAATACAAAATACAAAAGTGCAGCATTTGCTATTTTAAATAAAATTGCTCTTGAAAAGATCTCCGAAAAAAAAAAAATGATTACACACTCCGGCGTGGCCGAATGATCCGGTGTGAATTGCTAAAGCGGTCAAACAATAATAAAGCATACCCATCTGGACGTTACATATTTAGCTTATCCTACTAAGATGCTGTTGAAACATTATTTGCACGTCACTCCCCCTCCGTATCGATTGTCCTTTTCGACAACATTTTTGACTTTCTTACTCCTTTTCCCTCTTGTTTTTCAAAGGGGGCAGATGTCCTTTGACGAGACCCAGCGTCGCGTTTTGACAGAGACGGAGTGACTGGCCAGCAGGGGAAAAAAACCAACAAAAAACAAGTGTCAGAGTTTCACCAAAGTGACAGTCTGCTGCCCCATCTCCCTGAGCTATCAATCTCTGGGGCATTCTAACTATCTGTAATTGGTCATAATAGGATTTAATTGGCTTGAATTGGCTATAATTGGGCGGTGGGCTAATCTGATTGGAGATCAGAGGACTGGGGGTCCTCGTATGGTTTACGAGCACCTATTCCCTCGCCTCTCTGCTGAACCAAAGATGTGCACATCAAACACGTTTTACAACACAGCTGATAGCTGCCGAGCATCGCCCCAAAAATTTAGGACCAGCGCTGGGAGACAGAACTGTACGTGTTTACAAAACTTCCCTTTCCTGACGCTCCGAGTTTATCGGAAAACTTCCTTGAATGAAGATTGTTTTTTTATTTCTTTTAAAAGTACGCGTGTACGTTGGTCTGGCAAAGGGCGGCGATGTAGCCAACACACATGCCGAAACACGGGATGGCCTCGGAGAGGAGGATGTGAGATGGCAAGACAGACCATGAGTAAACAGTAATGTAATACCGCGCTAACTCGAACGACGTTTCCTCGCCAAGATCTGCTGAATTCCTAATTGCGCGTGAAGCTGTCCAGAAGTCATTCTAAATTACGATATCCCGGACAGAAAGGGAAAAGTGACTCTGCGGCGTTCTGATTCGGTTTGACGAGGGACTTGGAGAGCATGCGGGGAGGGAAAGGGGATTGTTTGCGTTGGAGAGAAAAATCACTCCTGCCCTCTCTTTCTTTCTCTGGCTGTCTTTTGTTCCCGATCTCGGTCCGCCTGTTGGCTTGACAGGCAGATGGGAACGATTATACCGTAATAATAAACCATGGGAGGAAAACCATGGGAGAGACGGAGGGATGACAGAGGAGGAGGAGAAGGGGAGATCCGCTGAGTGCTCACGGGCCAGCACACGTGTCCAACGGAACCCGCAGCCGGTGCCGATGCCGATCTCCATCACCTTGACGTCTCGGACCTACATCACGCCTCAGAGGGAGAAAACGTAGCTTATTCGCTCATGATACGCGGCGGCTTTCCCAGAGATATCCGATCGCAGCTGGATTACATTTGAATAAGTATGCGCTCTTTCACACTTTCGGGGCTCGGTCTTGAAAGATGAACTCGTTCTCCCGACAACGGCGACGCGCGCTCTCCTCCCTCCGAGCCTCTCTTTTGCCACGTCAGGTGCTTTTTTCTTTTCTATGCTGCGGTCAGGTAGCGGCGGTAGCCTTGTCTCACGCTCTGCCTCCCTTCAGTCGCGGTGTGTTTAACATCTGCCCCAGCAGGCCCCGGGCCTTTCGCTTTCTCTCGGCAGCCACGTCCCGGCTTTTTTTCCCCGTCTTTTTACACGTCTTATCCGCCGCCACCTCGAGGGCCGCTCGGGTTCCGGGGCGACAACAGAACTGCGAGAGACGACTGAGGGGGAGAGAGAGAGAAAGCGCAGACAAGTCGAAACCATGCCTGCGGGACAGATCTGGCAAAGACATAAAGCACCTGCATGGGAGAGGGGTGAATAACGCTGGCATCAAACGGTGAAAAGTCTCTCTTCAAAACAGGGAGAAGTGATTGGAGCTCGGGGAGGGGGGGGACGGAGGTTGAGCGGGTTAATGTGTCGAGTGTGCTTATGCATGAATATCAGCATATGTGTGTCTTTGCAAGGCAGCTGGCCTATGGATGAGGGAGAGAGCTGTCATCCGAGGTAAGCCCTCCAGCACCACCACCCCCTCCGCCTCTAACCTCTCACCCTTCACCCCACCAGCAGCATAATACGTCCGTTGAGGGATCAGGGTAGGCAAGATTGCTTTCTGCTAACATCAGCGTTCTCTCTGTCCTCCAAATTGCCTTTGAGAGGCCCAGAATGGCATGGGCTGTGCATGCTGGCATATTCCGTTACATCCCATTTTATTTCTATGATGGCGGTACGAGCATAGCCAGAATGCTTCTGTGGATTGTATCGAGCGTTGAATCTGTTGAGCGATCGTCTCCCCGAGGGGTTTACTTACGCAAAGTGATACGGCTCTGCTCTGAACTTTGAGATTCAGTGAAGAACGGGGACCCGATGTAGAGGGGCCCGCACGTTCCAACCGTACCGGCCCCACTCCAGGCCGACGTCATGCCGAACCTGAATCAGGTACAAGGGAACGTCCGGTGCATCCGGTCAATCGTGGAAAACATTTCTAGGTGGGATTCAAAGTGATGGAGGTTGGACTTTTCGGTGAATAACCGACAGTCGTGTTAGTAAAACAGTGGGAGGCTAGTGGAGAGGAAAGCAACATTGAAGTAAAAATGAATGTCTTGAAACCCTTTGTCATTGTGAAAGGACATTGGAGAGTCCGCAGCTGAATCTCAACAATACCCGAAGTGTTTCCAGAGAAAAGACTCTGAAGTACCCCCCAAAGTGGGTGGGGCTTCGGCTACTGGGCGCCAACATCACACAAGGAAAGTCGTGTCCATTGCAAGATACTCCAAAAGTCGCCATTCAGCACTGGCCACGACTGATTTTCAGCCCAGATAGGGCAGAAACCCGGTCCTCTGTCCCTTTCCTTCACCTGTACTCACCTCTGGACCACAAAAGGCCCTTTGCCGTGACCTCTTGACCCTCCTGTCGAACCCAGATTTATTTTGCCTGATTGTCACTTTCTTGTGACTTATGTTGTACCCTAACATCGCAAAGGTCTAATGATGGCCCTCAAAGATGCCATGCTCCCTCCCAGTTCCTTTCCCAGATTCAAAAACTGTGGTTTATTGAAGGGTTTCAATGATGACACGATTCCCAAGATGTACCTGTGGATGTTCTCGGTTTCCTGGGTTACTGGACTCATCGCAGGTTTCACTGAGGTCTCGAAGCTGTAGCAAATCGCCAAAAAAAAAGGCTCAGATGATGTTTACCATGTAGCCATACTTGCTAGCAAGAGAAAGGTGAAATTTCTGTTTTGCCCTAAACTGTAGAGCAGGCGTTCCTCTGTCTGCATGGCAAAGTGCATCCTGGGAAAGACCTCGAACCCCCCAAGTTGCCCCTGAAGGCTTGGTTAGCGCTCTGCCACCATTGATGTGTGAATGCTATCTGGTGCAAAGTGGATTTGAAAGCACAAGGTGAGATAAAACTGGGGACCATTTGCATAAAATTTTTCAGAGTCAGAAATTCATAGAACTCATTCTGTATGCGCAAAACAGCCGGGTTAACTGTTTGTTGTTATTTTTTTATGCTAGTCGTAGTCCCTTTATTCCTGCATATAAATTATGGAAAACTATCGCCTTAACCACACAGCTTCAGCTTATGAGGGCGTGTGCAGAATAACACTATATAATACTTAAATAATATGCCAAAAATGAATGTCCTGCTTTCACGAGGCAAAATACCCGATGTTCAAGAGCTTGGTGAAAAACAAGAACATTCTATACCCAAACCTCACAGCATGTAATTCACGATTTCACCCAATGTCATTGTTTCAACGCGCTTTTGTTAGAAAACCCGATGCCATTCAGCGACCGCAGCGCTCGCTCTCAACCGCGGCACCCAGAAATACACACCCAACTCTCCAATGTCTCTCTTTTCCTTAAAAAAAAACCCTTCAACTCTTATTTTCCCTGTCGCCGTCCCAGTGTTGATTTTCCCCAAGTATGACATCATTACTCAGAGTCTGAGTGGGGCTCCTGGATCCTTGTTTAAAAAGGATGAAGATTTTTACACGGGGCCGTTGACTCATGGGCTGCAAGCGGTGGGTATTTCTGTCACATCTATCAACACGACGCCAATCACGGGGCGAAAAACAAATACAGACAAACCGCACCTTCCATTCAGAGCAGGATTCTACAGTCGCTCGATCTCAGAATGACCAACGACAGGAACGGCAGTTTTCCTCTTTCTCAGATGAATAGATTACCAATCGGCATGGAGGCGACCAGAAAGACCAGCTGCACAGCATCAGACAGACACTTCCTGAAACAGGCTTTCCTTCCGGCCCTCAACAGGCCTCTGCTGTGATCAAAGAGCCGGAGGACCACGGACCCTGAACAGAAACAACGGCTAATCAGACAGTAGACACGCACACAGACACACACACACACACGCACATAATCAACCTCACACTGAGGATAGGGCTGACAAAACTGGGAAACATGCATGTCATCAGCAGAAACATAAGCCTCCAGCCTTTAATCAAGATGGCTAATGCTATTGCCAAGTGTTTTTCAGCTAAACCTGATTTCACAATGCCGGCTGCTGTGGATACCACAAAAACAGCCGGCCGCCGCTGCTGCCATTGTCTGCTTCCAAAGGAATTCTGAAAAACAAAAACACCCCCCCAAAAATCTCTCCCATTGCTTGATTAGCGGCTTGCCCTGATTGCGCGATCATTGCCCGACTGTCGTAGACCCGTTCAGTGCAACACAAGATCGGCTTCGAGAAGATGGTAGACGGCAGAGGATGGATGCAGACGGAGCGTTTGCTTACTTTGACGTAATCCAAAAACTCGAAGTCATGCGCGCAGCGCAGGCTTTGACAGCTCCCTCCGCGTTTGCATTTGCGCCGACCGCCTAGCAACCGCGCGTCTGTTTAACAAATACGAGCCTGTTGGAGTGTTGGTGGGATACAACTGGATTAAGGTGATGGAAAATTTCCACTTTGGATCACATAAGATTTGCCATATGTCCTTACGGCTCCACGATGAAGCCTCTTTGTCCTCTGTAATTGTAATTTAAACCTTTTCCTTCAAACTCTCAATCACCCTTTCCCGCCGACTGCCTCGCAAAGTCGCAGATTTATGCACACTTTCAACTGGGACTTCCAACAGCAAGTGATCACGAAGATGGGAAGGGGTCGCACTGGGAAAAAGCCGCCGAATTTTATTTTTTTTAAGAATTGAGAGGCCAAATTTATGCGATTGCAATAAATGCCCAGGCGGGTTAAACCGAAGGTGACAGGGCTGACAGAAAATAGTGCAGATATTGTTTTCTTTTTCCGAGTCCTGGAAGAAAGACGAACATTTAGCAGGTCTGTCTCTTCGGCCGTGAGGTGAGATCCAATCCCTGGTTCCTACTGCTGTCAGGCCTGGGGACCTGGACACTGTTAAACCACCGGAGGCGCACATACGTGCACGCAGTTTATTTTAGCTCACGGAGTCCTTGTTAGAGCCCTTTTACATCTCTTAGTGCCATTTCCCCAGATCCAAATCTAACATGTCATGAGGCCAGAGGATTAATTGTTAATCTTAACAACCCTTATTATCCGCGATCATTCTAAATTCTTTCATTCCCGTCTTGCTTGCACATGTGGCCTGTTTCGTTTGACCGCGTGAGGAGATCCAGAGCACTCGCCTCCTCCCCAAACTTCACCCCTTCTCCCTCAGTCTTTTTTTTTTTCCCTTTCTTTCGCGTCTCTTCGGAACTCTGTCTCCTCTCTCTCGAGCTTCCTGGAGCTAATTTTCAAAATGATTTCATGGCCGCAGAATGTCCTAATTGCAGTGAGCTGGTCTCCTACGCTGCGGGGCTACTTTTCAGGCCTGGTATGTCAGCATCTGCGTGTGTCTGCGAAAAAAGGGAGGGAAAATAGGATCCAGGGTGGGTCCTGAGTTATAAGGCTGCGGAACCTGTCACTTTGACAGACATCCGAGGGACCCGACTGCCCTTGAGCCCCTGACCTCCTTCTCCAGGCATCCTTTGTGCCAACATCTTATTCTGTCTAACAGCCCAGGTGGAAGGGGGTGGAGTGGGCGGGCGGGGGGCGGGGGGGAAGTTGTATGTATATACATGCATGGGAGTGTGTGTGTTTGTGTGTGTGTGTGTGAGTATGTGCCAAGGGGTGAAATAGAACAGAAGCTCCTTTGCAGAGAAAACCCAAAAGGACAAAATAACACACTTAAACTTTGCTTAGAATGTCTCGGCAAATGCCAAAACACCGGCAAAGGCTTCCTCACACGGCATGCGGATTGCAAAAATCCAATATGCAGAATTTCCACGATCGTCCTGAGCTTGCAGTTGTCATTTGGAGACATGGCTATGTTTTCTATTCCCCCCCCGACCCCTCTATTTCACTTTGGAAGTAATGCATTTTGTCTTTTGGCTTATGCAATAGTTCACGATCGTTCACGTGTGTGTTCCTCGGCGCCACACAATACCGTTTATAAACGCTCCTTCTAATTTCACACTTCACGCGCTTTCTGTCATCGACCAGGAAAATGGAAAAAATAAAATAAATAAAAAAATTAAAAAAGGGAAAAAACAGGGCCGCGGCAGCTGATGAAAGCGGAATTGAAAAATGAATAGAGGGCGAGCTGGTGGGGGGGGGGGGTTCTGTCAATGGTTTTAGTGCTGGGCGCGGAGATGGAAACCAATCACCGTGAAAACAGCACAAATCAGCAGACCACATCGCAAACACACGCGCACGCAGCGGCGCAGTCCTTTTGCCATTGCCGGAGATCTGTGCTGTTAAATGAACATGATGGGTTTCCCCAGCCGCTCCAATGTTCCATTAAACACACAGTCAGTCTAACGCACAAACACAAAATCAACATGCCGCAACAACCGCCCCACTGTACGCGGGCCTTTTCTGCGCCCTTCCCCACCCCCCCAGCTCTAGTGCGCTGGTCTTTGGCTGCCTCTCCTCTTTCTCGAATCTGCTTGAATTATTCTCCCATTTTCCTCCCCTCCCTTTCTCTGCCTTTCCCTCCAAACATATCCATGTCAGATGGTTGTGGCAGGGACGAGTGGCCCGTTGGTGGGGTCCTGCGGCGAGGGGAAAGTGGGGCGGTTTGGCTGTCCGCGTCCGTGCATGACAGGAGCGGGGCTGCCTTTACACTGTCCAAACGGGGCGAGCCGTCACTCCTGATTAGCCCTTGTGCTGCGCAGGGCCGGGGGGAGCCGGGGGTCTCTGGAAGCCATTACTCAGTGAGTGAGCGAGTACCCCGTCCCCTCCTCTCAACCTTCCATCCCTCCTCCGGCTCCCACCACCCACCCCTCCGGCCCGACTTAATCGCTCACAGCTGAGGAGAAGAAGCAGACCGAGAGGGTACGGAGTCCAGGCTCAATTGCAAACGTACGCGATTGATTCGTCCCTCCTTGCACTCGCGATCGTTCGTTCTAACTGATAAGAGGACTCACACACTTTGACACACAAACACGCACCTCACCGAACAGTGAGGTGGCAGGAGCAGGAAATCAAGGAGTAGGAGTATATAAGGTGTTTTTCTTTATAGTGGATACTAGACTACACACACACACACACACACACACACACATATGTACGTGCGCAGCAGGCTATGTCCAACCTCAGCTGGAGCTTGTTATAAACGAGACTGCAGGGCCAGCTTGTCTTTGTCAGAATTCTGATGCCACATGCAAACTGATGGCCGAGACATTTTTTATGTGTGTGTTCACACACATGCGGTGTGTGTGTGTATGTGTGTGTGCGCGCGTGTGAATGCGTGCGTGTGTGTGTGTGTGTGTGTGTGTGTGTGTGTGTGAGAAAAAAAAAGTGCATCGGATGCTGAGTGGCGGTGACACGCTGACCCCGGGCCTCCGTGTTTTCCCACCATCGCTCCCTTCCGTTTAGCTGCTTCCCGAGAAGCCTGCCGGGTGGGCCGCAGTCAACAACAGAAACCGAGGCTTTCGTCAAAACGCGGGAAAGAATCAGCTGAGCAAAATTGTGATTCGCATCCTTCTTCTGTGATCGATATTGAAAATGATTCAGCGAAAATAGCTAAAGAGGTAGCTAGAAAACTAGTGATCTATCTATCTATCTTGCTAGCTAAATAGCTAAATAGCTGAACAACCAGCCAGACAGCTAGCGATCTATCTATCTATCTATCTATCTATCTATCTATCTATCTATCTATCTATCTATCTATCTATCTATCTATCTATCTATCTATCTATCTATCTATCTATCTATCTATCTATCTATCTATCGATAGAAAATTGTTTCAATCATCACATTTGTATGATATATTTGTATGAGTTCTTTTATCATATTTCTTATAATAATATTTGAGTGACTGGATTTTACTTTAAAAATTATCTATCTATCTGGCTAGCTAAATAGCTAAATAGGTAGCTGGGGAGCTAGTGATCTATCCTTCTATCCCTCTATCAATAGAAAACTGTTAAAGATAAGATAAGATAATACTTTATTGATACCCATAGGGGAAATTCGGGTGTTGCAGAAGCAACAATAGAAAAGAAAAAAAAAAAAAAAAAAAAAAAAAAAAAAAAAAAAAAAAAAAAAAAAAAAAAAAAAAAAAACAGTTAGGAAAGACATATACACACATATATAAATGCATACATGCCCACACACATATACATACATACTGTATATACATACACAGACCGATACCTACATATAATATATACACACATATATACACAATATACACAACATACACAATATACACATATACATATATACATACACATACAGACATAGATAGCAAACACAAGCAAGATTCATCACATTTGTGTGATACATTTGTATTAGTTCGAATATTATACTTTATATTTTCATATTTGAGTGAGTGTATTTTACTTTTAAAATTTAGCATGAGGTTCAGCCGTGCGGAATTGTGATTTGTATCCTTCTGTGATAGATAGAGAAAATGATGGTGGTTTCAGAGAACTAAGAAAAAATTGTTTACCAACAGATTTAATGCGACACAGTTCGTTTTCTTCGGAGTGCGTCCATTTTCAAATCTATTGGTTTGCATACTCGTTCACTGTCATATCCGACTTACGTCTCTGCACAATTTCAACGTTCACACGAAAGATCACGCACAA
>CAAKHD010013875.1:17460-35538 GCA_901007705.1 Fistularia tabacaria
CCGGGGATTAAATAACCTGCGGCCTCTTTCTGGGCCGGATCCGAGGGGGAAAAGAAAAGGGGGGGGAACGGAAAAAAGTAAAAGCGCCCCCCCCCCCCCCAGCCCAACTTACTTTAAGATGAACCAGCTCCAGCCTCCAGGGGGCGACAGTGACCTCCAGCGTTCAGCGATAAACAGTAGAATAATTCCACTTGAAGCCTTTTTTTTTTTTTTATATATCCACATGTGTAATGGATTGGTAATTTAAATATAATTTGACCCAATTTATGTTTTGCGAATTTACTGTTTTTTAAAGGAATGTTTTTATTTGTTCATTTACTTATTCATTAGACCAGTATATGAATGCAGATCTTTGACCATTTAGTGACTGATTTTGTGACTTCACTGCTAATCATTCAGATTTTTATCATCTGAATAAAAAATCCATCTCAGTGGTTTAAGGTCATTTGCTGTTTAATTTAGAGTTTTTCTTTTCTTAGAAATATTTAGGTGATTTTAATACATTTTTTGGGGGATTATTTTAGTTTGTTTTTAACGTTCATGTCATCAGAGCGTGACAGTGAAACCTGTATTTTCGTCTTTGTGGGTATTTGCTTCGATTGATGTTAGGTTTCAGCTCACGTCTTCTGACATGCCCGGTTTTAGTAGCTAATTTGTGATGTTTTGTTTTTTTTTATTATTTAAGGTCTTCTTGTGATTTGTGAATCGAGTGATTGATTTTGTGAAACGCATCATTTTGTAAAAGATGGATCACCTACAAACCGTTTTTGCGGGTTCGTGGCGTATTGATCATTTTTGACCGATATCCTCTGACAATTCCCTTTTTTGGGTGATTGTCGACGACCAGTCGTTCAACGTGTAGCCCCGGATCCGTTGTTACCACTCGTCTCCGGGGACCCAGCTCCTCCCGGTCAGTGTCAGACTTCCAAATATCCCTAATGTGTCACCTTGGTAACATAAAGTGAGAACTTGGTGATAAAGACCCACCCCGGAGACCTGGACAATAGAAGGACGTGAACAATAAAGAGACGTCCTTTGTCCTCGTGCTATTAGAAGTAAATCTGTGTCTGTAATTGGATCCCGAGCTGTTTGTCCGTCTCATCCCCGAGTGTCGGAAAGAAAAGCCCCGGCCTTTTAATTTACAGTGCAAATACGTTTTCGATTTGCCGGGAAGTGGCGGGGGGCGGGACAATGGAAGGGTCTTTCAGTCCCCGTCTTTGTGTCGTGGTCGTTGTTGTTGTTGCTGTTGTCGTGCGAACGCGGCGCGCTCTCGTCCCTAATTGTGAAGCAGGAGATTAGTACCAGAGCTACCAACCTCTTGCCCCTGCCATCATAGCCTGTTGCCTGGAAACAAATGGAGGGTGCGAGGGGGGGAGTGGGGAGGGGCCGGTGCCCATGAAGCCCACCCCGGTCCACAGCGAGAGCCCGATAAAAATTAACAAGTGCCGGCTCAGAAATGTGCCTGAAAATGCACAGAATTTTGATACATAAAAAAAAAAAAGATAGATGAGTAAAAAAAAATAAATAAATAATTGAGAGTAGAGACAAAACACAGCTTATAATTCAAAGACAAAAGATCAACATCAGCAATAAAAATCAAATCAAGATCAAAATCAAATACGTCTTAGGAGATCAGCAAGAAAGAAATCTTGCGGGTGTGAAAAGTGTCCAGAAAAGCTCCATAACATCAAAAAGAATGGGTGGAGAGAAAGGGTTAGAAGGAAAGAAATGGAGAAATCAGGATTGGAAATATTTCAGGGAATATTCAGAAAAATGGTGCCATTTTTCAATCATAATTTAGTGGATCAATATACATAGGTCATTTCTTGGGTTTTTCAATTTACGTATTATTATCTATTTATTAAAATCACATTTTTCAGGATTTTGACCAGTTATGTGACTTTAATTTTTTTTGTTGTATCGTTAGCATTAGATATAGTTTTACATTTGATTTTATTTCTATTTGAGCTTTTATTTTATCTTGTTTTACTTCTTGACGATTTTTAGTTGATTTGATTTGCTTATTTGATCTATTTTTTATTATTGTTTAATACTAAAAATCACTGAGATGGTTGGGTCATGGACAGAGGAGGGATAGGGACTATATTGGTAGACGGATGCTGGAATTGGAGATGCCAGGCAGGAGGTCTAGAGGAAGACCCAAGAGAAGGTTTATGGACGTAGTGAGAGAAGGCATGAAGGTAGTTGGTGTGAGAGAGGAGGATCCAGAGAACAAGGTTAGATGGAGGAGGTTGATTGGCTGTGGAGACACCTGAAGGGAAAAGCCCAAAGGAAAAGAAGAAGAAGACTTAAAATCACTTTCTAAACTTCTATTTTTTTCAGGATTTTGACCGGCTTTGTGACTTTATTTCTTATTTTTTATTTCATCCATTATATTATACTTACATTTTATTTCCACCTTATTTTTCATTTTATCTTGTTTTCTTTCTGATTTTTTTGTTGATTTTTAAGTACTGCTAATGTTTTTCCAGAGCATTTGGAAAAATGAATCGTGTGACTTTGCTGTCACTGACCAGTAAACCTGTCAAAAAGATTTCAGGATTAGTGATTATCTCAAAATTATCCAAAGTTTATAGAAGCCTCTCTAATTTCTGCGTCTCCTTTTTCTTTCTAATAAAGAGGAAAAGTTCCAATTTTAAAAGTGACCCCATTAAACCTAATTAATTACGAGTCAATTTAAAAGCAATTCCGGTCACAGCTGATGAGGCGCCTTTCGCTTACGATAATGAAAATGAGGCCGATCACGTTTCACGCGCGCACGGCGGATGCAGTCGTCATGTGATTCAACTACCAGCCAGTTTTAGGCCACGACGCTATATTTTTGCCTCGAGTTTATTGGCGGTTCCATGTGCTCCCTTTATGTCCTGGCGGTTTATTTCAGGAAAAGAACCAGAAGGGAATAGAGATCTCCAAAGAATATATGACCAACTCTCTGCACGGTAGCGTCAGAAATGAAAAAGCCATTTGTGAGAGTTCCAGCTTGTTTATCTCAAAACACAGGGTTTCGAGTAAATGAGGAAATAACCAAAGAAAAAAGAAAAAGTGTTGTGGTATTTAAAAGGTTCCTGGTCTGGATAAGGAATGTAAGAGGGCATTGAACAGAGAGGAACCCCCACATATTTGCTGTTTTATTCCCTTACAATTGGCAAGGTAAAAAAAAAAGGCTGGGGGATGTGCCCTAAAACTGAAATTATCTAAAAATCATTAAATAATAACACATGAAAATCAACATGAAATTTGTTGGAAATTTTCCTTTAAACGTCTCGAAAAAGTCGAAATTCTGTTCAAGCAAAAAAACTTTTTTTAATTTTATCTAGGAAATAAAAACAAAATTTTGCGACAATCATGAAAAAAACGAGAAAGCATGTCTTTTTTGGAAATATTTCATTGACGATAATAGTTGATGAAATTGGCTGAAATGAAATCAAATAATAATTTGTGCCTGTCAATCAGCTTGAAACATTAGTATTATTAATATAGATACAGCCACAAATGTAAATTAAATATTACAAATATTGATTAAAAACAAAAGGTAACCTTGATATTTGCAAAAATTACCTGAAAAATCCTCTTGACATGACAGACCTCACATTTACGGAAATATCTCATAATTAGAAAGATAGTCAAGGGAAAATTGTATATGTATTATATATATTATTACATATATTTTATATATATATTATATTATAATTATATTATTTTGTAAATTTAAATTTCGGGGCTCCCTAAAATTTGCGAGACAAAACAAAACAAAACAACGTCAGGAACTATCTACCATAACCTTAAACACATAAAGATAAATGAAAATTAAGATATTCAGTGCTTTCAGGTCCGATCAAAGAGCGTTAATCCAAAAAGAAAAAGATGACTTCCCCGATAAGCCAGTTGCAGCTTCTCACCCATATATAAGGTGCTGCTGTTCCATTTAGATCTTCAGTATCACGAGAAGCAACAGCACAGGTGGCTTCCTGGCACGACAGAGATGCACCAACAAGCTCTTTTTTTGGGGGGGTTTAAATGCACATCAGTCAGGAAATAAAACGAACACAAAACGTCAGATTATCAGCCGGCACTTAAATCTCTCCTGGGTCATTAATTATTATTACCGCTGTTGTCTGTTGGAGCCGCAGAGCTGCTGATTCGGTCCCTCAGCTGTTTTCCAGCCAAGTAAATTAAATTCATTTATATGTCTTGTTTTTTGTTTGTTTGTTTTTTTCTTCTCCGCTCGAATATCTTTGCTATTTTCCAGTAAGTTTGAGCTTGGTGACAACTGATTTTTCTTTCCTTTTATTGAAACGTATTTATTAATTTATTTTCTTCTTAAATTCAAAGTGTTTCAGTGGGGTTTCGGATGGTTTGCAGTTTTTTATTTTTCCCTCTCTTGGGTAAATCATTTTTTATTTTTTTCTTGAACACCAAACTTCATCTTTCATTCGTCTGTGTTATATCCTAATTTCACAGGGGGCGTTAACGTGGCCGAAAACAATTTTCCTGACTGCATGCGCAAAAGGTTTGAACAAGAGGTTTGAACTTCATTTAGGATTTTAAGAAAATGTTTAGATTTTTAAATTTCTTAAAAACAATTTTTTTTACATTTGTTTTTAAGAAAAAGAAAAAAAATTAAGCGAAAAAATAAACATATTTTTATATATATGTTCATTTTTTCTTAAGCTAAACACTGCTATCAAAATGTCAGTGAATCTTGATGAGTTAATGCGTGCCTCCGCTTTTTGAAATCTGAATTTTTTTACGTATTATTTGACGTGCGACTTTGGGTCGGCACCAAGTTCCAGTCGCCAACGTTCAAGGACGAGTTTTAACGGAGGGCAAATCGATCGCGTTGCGCTTTTTTCTTCCAACAAACATATGGCACCAGCGTGATGAGCATTAATCGGATTATCCGTGTTGAGCGTTTTATTTATTTACTTTTTTTTTGCCCGCATCCAGTTCAACGACTTTCCTTTCCGTACAAATATACACCCATAATGTTATAAATGTAATGTGATTACTTGTAGCTGTTATGGCGTGGGCATTATGATGGAAAACTAATCAGACCCGCGGAGTAGGCAGCAGGTCATAATCATGAATACGACTTCTCCTTGTTGTTGCCCTTCACTCATAATCTCTTTGTAATATGTAAATGATGGCTTTAAAATTAACTTAGCCGTTAATTATGTATTTATTCGCAGCCGCATATGCCCAAAGTCTCGTAAGTCGACGACCAGATGTTCGCCGCCCGCGACCTTGCCTCCCTCCGGCACCGCGGCTACAACTCAATTATCCAGGAAAAATAATTCAGGCTGGTGCCCGTCATTAAAATTGAAAGAAAAAAATAGACGCGGATTAAGAAAAAATCTGAGTTGGGGAGTTTGAGATGGCACTTTTGATACAAGTACGGCTGCGTTTTTTTCATCACAAGCCGGTGGAGTCTTGAACCGCAGCTCAGCTGGATTAAGTTGCAAGATTTAAATAGTTGATTTTTTTTTTTTTTTATATGGGACACAATTTTATTGACCACTTAAGAAATAAACCACTCGAGTAACTGGCAGTTAAGGATTGGATTTAACTTCACTCTCCGATTAAGGAAAGCTACTTTTCACCTAGCCAAGCGCAACAATGTTATTATGTCATAACAGTATTAAAACACTGAAAGCCTTTATTTCATGCTTAATACCTTTATAAGTTAAAACTTTTTTTCATTGATGGACACACACAGCCGTGTTTTTGAATGTAACGGGGAAAAGTGTTTCGTGTTTCAGGCATTTCCTGCCTCAGCATTGAACTGACCAGTAAATTGACCAGCTATTTTAACAGTTGTAATGGCATGTCATTGGGTTGATGCTATTTGTTACGTTCAGAAAACTATCCGCAAGAAAGATTTTTTGTTGGTTTTTTTTTGAGGGGGGAATTGTTCTTTTACATAGTTTTAGAAAAAAACCCAGAAATCAAGCGATGGCAATCGTATCCTGTTTCCCAACAAGTTGGCGGAATCTAGAACGAAGCTCAGCTGGATAAAGTTACAAGATTGAAATTGGTTTTTTTTTGTACCGGACAAATTTTTATCAACCGTTTAAGGCATACAGCATTCAGATGGCAGAGTTAAGGATTAACTTACAGTGAAGGGTTTCATTTAACGTCACATTCTGATTCAGTAGCAGCAAACACTGACCTTGCAAAGTACAACACTGCGATTAGGTATCGACAGTGTTAGAACATGGTAATGTCACTTAAAACCTTCATTTCATGCGTAAAACCTTAAAAACTGAAACCCTTTTTTTATTGACAAATAGGCGCGACTGTGTTTTTGAATGTAACGGGGAAAAGCGATTCGAGATATCTGACATTTTCAGCCTCTGCATTGAATTATGCGGTAAAACTAGCAATGTTAACATTTGTATTAAGCCAGTAATTGGATTGATGCTATTTGGAAAACTAAGCAGGAGAGAGTCTTGAACGCAGCTCAGCTGGATAACGTTACGATATTTAATTTGTTTTTTTCCGTGCTGGTCACATTTTTATTGACCATTTAAGGTATACACTCATTTGGCAGAGTTAAGGGTTAACTACCAGTGAAGGGCTTCAATTTAGGTCACTCTCTGATTCAGTGACTCTTCACCTAGCAAAAGGGTAACATTGCAATTATGTCATAACAGCGTTACAACATTTTAGCGAATGGTAATGAACGTAATAACAATCCGAGATGTACGACTTTTACCGCCTCGGCAGGAAACCACCTGGTAAAGCTAGCGATGTCAGCAGTTAGAACGCAGTTGACGGTTACATTTGGAAAACTGTACCCGGTGTTTTGTTTTTTTTCTCTAGAACTGTTCCTTTGCACAGTTGTAGAAAAAAGTAAAATCCTGACCCCCCCCCCCCAGCCAAAAACAAAGCGTGGAATGTCGAGGGGGGGGTGGGGGGGGGTCCAGGGTTGGAGGGTGGGATTGGGGGTTGCGTGGGGGTCCGGCTGCAGTGTCCTCTTACAGTCCGGCTCTGGAAGGTGATTGATTGGTTGGCGCTGGGGGCCAGCGAGCAGCCCTCCCTGCAGCTTTAGGGGTCAGGGGTCAGCTCTTCTGCAAATCTGCTTCCTTTTGTACAGTCTGTGCCCCCCCCCCCAACCTACACACACACACACACACACACACACACACACACACACACACACACTCCTTCTCATCTTCACCCTGGGAAAAAAAACGGTGGAGGCTTCAATTAAACGTGCTCCCTCACTCTCCGTTTCTCTCTCTCTTGCTTTTCGTAAAAAAGAAACAAAAAAAAAACAACAAAAAAACAAAAGTGGTTTAGAACGAAGGGGGGTTCGAATCAAAAGCGACAATAATGGAGCTTTAAGCCGTCGCGGAAACACGTATTAATGAATCACTTAAGCGAGCGATTAGCAGCCGCAGGATAGCGGCGCGCCGAAGCTTTTAAAGTCTTCGGCAAAATCAGAAACGCGCCGGCGCTGAAAGCGTTTTTTCTCGCTAACAAATAAACTTTTTTAACACCCTCGTCCTCGACCGCCGGGGCAGGGGAGGTGAAAGTGATGCTCGGACTCCCGATTGGTCGAGGGGGATAACGCCGCGATTCCCAAAAAAGTGTCCCGGTCGGAGGTTTCGGGGAGGGGGGGGGCTTTGTGGTCACAAGACCCGGATTACACTTTAACCCCCATTCCCACCCACACCCACTGTCGGGCCCCCCTCCTGGGCAAAAGGCCCCGGGGGTCAGGTGAAAGGCCAGGAATCCTAAACAAGGATGGGGGGGGAAGAGAGAGAGACAGAAAGAGAGAGAGAAAGTCCCTGTCTCTTTTTTTTGTTTGTTTTTTTTTTCGGTTTCATTTGAATTCCGTGGTTAAAAAAAGAAAAAGTGCTCTTTGTTCCTCATCAATAAGAGACGGTGCTTTTTTCGCTTTTTCGCTTTGGATTTACATTTTCATTCACCCCAAATAGAGGTAAACTTCGGTGTTTTGGACACAGAGGCATTCAGACGGCGCATAAAGGACCGAGGAAGCTGCAGCCGCTCCAGAACCCCAACCCCCATATTTGCATATCTTTCTGTACACGCGTGACTCATTTACTTATTTATCGATTTAATATAATCAAAGAAAAACATACCCATTGTTAATTAATTATTGGCAAATGAAACAAATCTAAACAAAAAAATAAAAATACATTTATTATACATTTAATTATTTCTCACAGCCAATTTTCTGCCATTTTTTTAAATCATTTTATCCTAATCTTTAATGTTTGACTTTATTCCCTTATTTTTTATTGTGTCTCATGAATTTTCTTTTTGTCATTAATGCAGATTTCTTTTTTGATTCTTGTTTATTTTAAAGGTCTTTTTCATAACAGACGTTGTGTTTTTCTTGTAATTTTACGAGGGGACACAAAGGTTTTTCAGGAACAGGGAGGCGGTGATGACAGAAAAAGGACAGAGGGAGGTGGAGCCATTCCAGAACTTTCCTTTCATTTATCTATCTATCTATCTATCTATCTATCTATCTATCTATCTATCTATCTATCTATCTATCTATCTATCTATCTATCTATCTATCTATCTATCTATCTATCTATCTATCTATCTATCTATCTATCTATCTATCTATCTATCTATCTATCTATCTTTCTGTTTATATAGTTCTATTTATCTTTTTTTTTCCAAACCACAAAGTACCTGGGCCACCCTTTTCTGTCCAGTATTAACAAGTTCTGATCTCTTTAAAAAATGTTTCCTAGACTCACCTGTAAAAAAAGAGGAGAAAAAAACTAATTCACACTCTCCTTTATTTATGATTTTTTTTTCTATTTATGCATTTATCTATGTACTGGTTGCATAATTATTTAATATCAAGAACAAAAATATGTAGCCTCATGAAATAGAGTTTCAAATTGGGTTTGTTTGTTTGTTTGTTTGTTTGTTTGTTTGTTTGTTTGGGGAAGCTCGAGGACAATTTGAAAAAACA
Organism: Fistularia tabacaria; assembly: GCA_901007705.1. Taxonomy (NCBI): domain Eukaryota; kingdom Metazoa; phylum Chordata; class Actinopteri; order Syngnathiformes; family Fistulariidae; genus Fistularia; species Fistularia tabacaria. Next base: position 26,444 of record CAAKHD010013875.1, read on the forward strand.
TTAGCAAAAAGAAAAACAGCAATGTCAAACATAAAGAATTACATAAAGATTGAATTCTAAATAAAAAAGGGGTTCAGAAATAAGACTACATTTTTGGAATGAGGATTGGAGCCGTCAGTATGAACAAGTTATTTTATGGGGGGGGTCAAAATCGGTATGAATATTCGGAAAAGTGGGAACGAGATGAAAGAAAGCGCGTGAATAGCTGAAAGGCAGACACAGTAATTAGTGAGTCTTAATTAAGTTTCTTTAAAAAAAACCCGGCATGTCTGAAAGTTCTTACTCGCTCATGGGATGGAAGGGGAAAAAATAGGTTCATACGTAAAAATGAAAAATGTCAAAGTTTCACAAAAAGTAGAAAATATTCCAGGTTTCCGGCTCCCGCGTGCAATTTTCAGTTTTTACCTTGAACAGGAAAAAGTCCTGCTGAAAAATGTTCCCAAACGATCGGTGGTGTCATAACAGCGTTACCCCATGGTAGCACGCACGAATCAACCACGTGAACTATTCGACATCTGATGATTAAAGAAAATACGAAAAGAAAAATAAATAAAACATAACTATGATGATAATAATAATAATAATAATTCTAAGTGTAATGATAATAATTATTATGAAGCAAACCCAACAACAATAGTAATAATAATGAGAACTGAATGACGCAGACTGAGTGAAACGCAGTGGCTGGAAGAAAAAGAAAGAAGGGATGTAAAACCGAGGAAATCGTCAGTCGCTGTCAGAACAACATCAGGAATCCAAATGTCGACAAAAGCAGTGTTACATTTCTTTCTCAAGCCAAGTCTGTATCTGCAGCAACAGACCTCGGGGGAAACCGCATGACCGAACGCTTAACTACGCCATTTTAATCATTTATTTATTTATTTATTTTTTGCAGCTCAGTCTAATCCCCGAATTTAAAGCTATTTGAAATCAGGAAACATCATAATTTAAACGACAAAAAAATCTTCCAGAAAGAAAATAAATGATGCAGGACACCCGTGGATGCTGTTCCAACAAGTTAGTTAGCACACGAATAATCCCGGTATATGAAAGTTGATAAAAACAAATAATTCAGGCAAATGGTTGAATAAATAGACATTTATTTTGCATTGAATTTAACTAGAAAGTAAATGGAATATCTATTTTCAATCTCTCCATTCACTGTGGACTATTTTCTCCCCCGCCGTCATGCATATAAACTAAAGGGGGAAAAAAAAATACAAGATGACAATGGCGGCACAAGGAGAAAAGTATGATGAGCAGGAATAAAAATCACTTTACTTTAAAATCTATGGAAGTATGTTCACAATAAATGTTGTATGTATTTAAGTACGAGAGAAAACTACCAAAAGAAAAAAAATCAAAAATTGAGAATTGAGAAGGGAAGAAGATGCCATAAATACACGTGGGAAGAAGTGACATGGGAAAATGGTACAACCTTTTTTGCACACACACACACACACACACACCCCCGCCAACCGTTGGAATGGTTCGACCCTCCTGCTCACATGACCCCACAGAATGCGAAGTGGCGACACAATGGCCACTGTCAGCGCGAGTCAGGCCGCTTTTTAATGCAATTTGGCTTCAAAAAATCGTCAGGCTGCATCACGTGTTCAGTTCGAGTGGATCCAAATTGAAATTCTGACTTTTTCAAGCGCTGACGGCCGACTCTTGGAGCCGATCGCTTTGATTGTTTTTCTTTTTTTTTGGCACTCATTCACACATATTTTCATCAAGCGACTGAATTTCCGCGCAACAATTAGCCCCTCCGGTGTTGTTTTTCCGCACATTTCTCCACGGGCAAACGGATCTGAACTCCACGTGAACCCGCAGGAACGGTTGATCTTATTCACACGGTTGTTGGTTTTTTTTCATTTCTGGCAGTGACGCAACTTAAACGAAGAGACTTTGATTCTTAATGTGTTAGCTAATTATTTTTTCTTGCTCAACCCAGTAGTGGCCTAAAAATTCCTTTGCAAAAAAATACATATATTTACATATATATATATATATATATATGTATGTCCAGGCAAATAATTTTATGACTTTGTCATGAAGTATCTCATTTTTGAAGAGATTATTTACTCATGTCATTTATTTTACTTCCATTATTCTTTTTCTATTTTTTTGTGTTCAGAGATGCTTCAGAGCAGGGGAACCCAAAATCATCCAACAAAATAATGATGGTAAATCGCATGCCAATCAAAGTCTGTCAGCCTTCCTCCGTGCAGCACTTGCCAGTATCTTGTTTTCCATTCCTGACACACAAGTCACCACATGTGCGGTCAACCGCGCCCAAGCAACTGCAAGTTCCAGCGAGCCAACCGGCAAGTTCGCCTTTCAAATTATTACCTCTAAATCAAGTGAGAAACCGAAAAACCTGCCGTGTCCACGTGCAATGGGAGGAAGCCCTTTTCGCTGAAAAATCGAGAAAATCTCCACAAAAGCTAAAAGTTTGTTTCGCCTGCACATGCGATAACTGAAGCTGTATCAGAGCAGCATCGACAGCCTGTGAATGATGGCTAGCACGAATCAAATGGCTCATATCAAACGTCTGCATGAATGGTTAGAAGAGGTGGTGGCTGTTTTGTTTTCTTCCTTTCGCAGGCGTTGCTTTTCTGAAAAAAATCAGGCAAAAGCTTGAAACGGTTGAAGAAACGCTTAATACTAAGCATTAAACGTGTTATAACACAAAAGCATAACAAGCTTATTATAGTGTAATTACACGTACGCTCCGATAAGGGCACTCCTTGGAAGGCGTCGGATTCCAGGGTGAGGATTTTGAGATTCTTCTCGCCCCACGCCAGGTTTGTCTGCTCACGTGCAGACGGAGAGACCTGGAAATGAAACACCTCGCCCCAAGATTTTTTCTTTCCTGTTTCCGATCGCAGGCGTGAAGCTTCTCCGCGCGCATCCAGTCTCTCGAAATTCCATAATCCATAAAAGAGGCCCTTTTTCTTCTTCTTCTCCCCCCCCCCCTCCGCCCGACTCTCTGAACCGCGCTTGCCTCCAGTGAGAGGTCATGCGAGGACGCCTCCCCGCCCGGCTGCAGAGACAGAGCGGCTCCACCTGCTGGCCAGAGGCAGCACGGCGCTCCTGCCAGCCGGGGCTCGCTGAGGTCGGCGTGCAGCCTCGGCGCTGGCGGCAGCCATCATCGCTGTTACAAAATGATCTGCAACGCATGCGCCGGTCCTCTAGGACCCGTCGGCGCTGCGCGATCACTCCTTGTCGGCATTTTTCGGGGCGACGCGGAGCTTAAGATGATGGTCTTTTTAGTAAAAAAAAAAAATGTTTTCTTTTATTTATTCATTTCATGTTTTGTGAGTCTCCATTTGATGGTGAACGAGGGGCGTTCGGTCTGGCGCCGCTGATCCGGGCAGCTTTTCAACCCTCCAAATCCCTCCGCTGGGTTCTGTCCGATTTTTCTTTTTCTTCTCTATTAAAAGTCACCAAAAGAACACATTCATCACAGTCAGCCGTAAAAGAAGCCCTTTTTTTCCAATACATTTCCAAGCTTTTGATCGGTTTCATAAATTACGTAAATCTTGAAATTTATTTTAAAATGCTTTTTTTTTTTAATCTTTTATTTTGTATATTACGTTGCATCTTCCAAAACCGTAAAATTCAGAGTGTCTCACTGCAGCTTTTGAATACCGTCCACATGTATTTCTCATTTCAGATAAAAAGAAAATAACAATTTCGTAGCTATAAAATCTTGTGGGCAGGAGAAAGCATTAACACGGTTTGCCAGCACCTTTCGGCCAATCACGGCCCTCCAAATTCTACATGATAATGCTAATTCATTAAATGTCAATATTAAAAAAAAAATGTGTTTGAAATTTATTAAAGTCCCAGTTGCCTTGTACTTTTCCTGTTTTTACGTTTTCAATTTTTTTTCTCTGTTTATCTGTTCTATTTTCTGTGACGGACCTCAATGTTTGTACATTCCTGTATTTATAAACTTCAATAGATAAATAAATAAAATCCTATTTAATTTAGTGAATTCCGCTGGAATTGCCCAGTACAGCTTATTTATTTTTTCATTTATTTATTTTACTTATTATTTTATTCATTTATTCCTTAATTTCCCCTCCAGCATAAGTAAGCGCTAGAATCGGTGACAGCAAGTACAAAAAAAGAAAGTCGGCCTTCATCTTCGAAGCCCCAAAGCTTCAAATTGCAAAATTTCAGTAGAATACGTTTTGACTTGTCAAATCAAAATTTCTGAAAACAAAAACACTTTGCACGTGTCTCATGCCTCTAAGGAAAATTTATTTCAGAGAATTTTTGTGGCATCTGCGTTTGATTCAGCAGAGACCAACGGCGACGCCGGAGAGATTCGGGGAAAATCCGACAGCAAAGACGTTTATTTGTGGAGTTTGGTCCTCAGGTTAAAGCTAAAAAAACATATATCCTACAATATTCATCTGTTTGTCAACACAGAGGCATTCAATTAGAGACACACAGGGAAGCCCAGTGTCGGAATCAAACCAGGGACCTTCTTGCTTGGAACTTTCCCCATTTTTGACTTGATTTTTTGTTAATTTCCTCACTCAGTGGTTTCAATTCTGCTCGACAGCCCTTGTACAACCATGTTCCCTCTTGAAAATGTCAATAATTGGAAAAAAAAAGAATTTAAGTCATTCAGTCATTCAATCCAAGCCTATTTCCGATTTCATTAGGGTTTCAATTTATTTTATTTTGGGGTTTTTTTTTGCAATTTTATAGCTTAGCTTACACGGCTGTTGTTTTGAATGCCATTTAAGGCTCAATTTTTAAGTGAAAAAAAGGTTGATGCCTTTGTGTCCGCCAGCTGTTTTGTGTACGAAGCACACCTCCCTCCCCCGCTTCGCTCCTCTGAGACGCAAAGTTTCTTTTTTTATTTGTTGATTCATTAATTGACTTTTCTAACCTGCAGTGAAAAGCGAAGCGCTCAGGAAGGTGGCGCTCAGAGGGCGAGCTCGGCGGGTAGAAAAGCGACTCCCCCTCGCGATGAAGTCGCGGGAAAAAGGAGATAAATGCGGATCCTGTTCCAGGGAGATCATTTGCGGATTCTTTCTGGAGTCCCGTGGGCGTCGCAGCTATTTGAGAATCGGCAGGTTGGGACGCGGATGCTTGTTAAGCGTTGTCGGATCTGTTTGTTTCCCTTTTTCTTTTTTCTTTCTTTTTGTCGCTTTCATGCCTCGGAAGCTTCGGAGGTGCTCGGGTTCGCAGCCGCCTTTTGATTTTCTCGAAGGGAACGTAAGAGACAGCGAAGCGCGTCGGCCCGCCGTCGCGATTAAGTGATAGGAGTTTCCCCGGCGAATCTACGCACAAAAGGAAAATATTAGCTTTGCGCCTCAAGACAACGTGCCGGGGATTGATGTGGAAATGTGGCGATCGGTGTCCCGTTGAGACGCAGGTTCACTTTGTCACTGGAATAATTAAAGAGCGGCGGCATGGATGCCCGCTGAGAGGAATATAGAACAATTTTAAACACGGTTTAACTTCCCCTAGCCTCACTTTTACTGTCAGCGGATAGAAGTTCTGCGCCTTAATGGAAACAACGGGATCCCTTTGAAACACTCAGGGGCTTCGAACATGCGTGCCGGTCCAGACAGACACACTCAGAATGACAAGGATCAGGAAAGAGGACACAATTCCTTTTCGTTTTGAAAATTCAGAAAAATATGCTGGATTTGAAGCAAATCAAAGCTATTGAAAATGAGCAAAAATGTGAAATAGACCAATTTTTTTCCGTTCAAATTCCGCCCCGAGAACTATCAGTAAAAGGAAAAAGAACTAAAAATATGGGAAAACATTTTTATTTGAATAATTATAACATCAAATGTCAAGATAACCCTTTTTTTAAGCAAGTTTTTTAGAATCTCCCAGCAAATTATTTTGTTTCAAAATTCCAGGAAGCCATAAAAAATACATTTCTGAAATCCTTGATGAAATTATGCCTTCTAATCTTTTTTTCATATTTTATCATTATCAATTTTTGATTATTAAAACATGGTGGCAGAAAAGAGACATGGGCAAGTGATTCAACGCCCGCAAAGTTTCATTATTCAGCAAAACATGCTCAAAATCAACCAAATAAACAAACTTTTACCAAAAATACTGTTAATGTTAATAATAAGAAAAATCTGCAAAAAAAATTGGTCCTAATAAATCAGTAGAAAAAAAATTAATACATATCAAAGCTGATGTAAATGACAATACAGAAATTACAGAGGATATTGTGAAATATCAAACTATACTATGAAATTATTTTTATTTTTTTTTATTGAAAATAGATACAAGAAATTGTGATGTGTGAAAAGACAACAGACATTATAAAAACATGTATAGTCATAATGTTGATGATCATACAATTAATAGTAATAATTATGACCATAAAAACAACAATGATAATAATCTTTGGACCACTTTTCATCAAAGTGCTTTACAAATAACATAAAACAATGACATACAATCATATATGATATACAAGCTCATGTACACATTTATATATTTCTGGAATTTTTCTGAAGTCATTTTTAATTTGTTCATCCATTCTTCTTAGTTGGTTTTGACACTTTTATTGCTCCAAAACAATTTAAAAGGGAATCAGTATGAAAAGTGTCAATGTGACGTTGTATCCTTCAAAAACATTTACAATTATGTCGCACTCTCTGCAGGTTTGTGTTGCTAAAAGCAGCCACTTTCTTCTCGGGAACCTTCAGTTGGCACTATTTAATGTCACTGGCACAGAAACACACCAGCGTGTCTACTGTAGAGACAGACACACACACACACACACACACACACACACACACACACACACACACATTCGCAAACTCACCTCCAAATCAATTCTCTTAAAATTGAATTAAGAGAGACTGAGACACGCGGCTGTATTAGCTCTGATGGCCTCCTCACCCCCCCCATCTCTGTGTGTCCGCACACGCACACACACTCTCTCACACACATACACACACACACACGCGCACAAACACACACACACACACACACACACACGCGAACACACTCGCTTGGAATGTGCTGTTTTTTTTGTTATTCTTTTCCGCTTTAGCCTTTTTTTTTCCCCCCACTTGACTTTTCTTTGCAGCAAGTTCACTCAATTATTCCCTAAACAACAACAAAAAAGAAAAGGCCATGAGTAGATTAGTGTTATAATTCCAATTGCAAGTACATTTTTAATGAAATTAACTGAAAACAAAGTTTTACCAAAATATCTGAAATGGGTAAAATATGCCAAAATTTAAAATCAGGTGAGAAACAAGTGAACGGCGACTTTAAAATTAACTGAAAAGTGTAATTTAATTTCCTGTTTTTTTTTTTAGAATCAGAGACAATAGAAAATTAGGGATGCACATTAACACCAAAAATGCATAAAAACTGTCTAAAGGGCCCAAAAAAAATAGCGTTCACGTTCAATTGAAATGACTAAAGAGTTGGCAAGAATTTATTGAACAATCTACAAGATGAAAAAAAAGTCTTCAAGTGTCAGAAAATGTAAGTTCAAATTAGAAAAAAAGAAAATTACCAAAGAAACTTTCAATATGTCTTGAAATATATTCATCTGAAAATTAAAATATATATAGTAAGAAAACACCCCAAATGATCACCGTTTCCTGTGCATCCCCTCTGAAAGATTACTTTCAATCATCACAAGACTAACAATGATTTTTAAAAAAAGATCTAAAAATGAAAACAAAACATACCAGAAATATCAAGATGGAATATAATCATTGGATTTTTTTGATTATAACTTTTACCTGAAAACGAGGTGAATTCACTCCAAAGGCTTAAATCTGTATATTTCATCAGCTGACGGCTGATTTATTACCCATTAAAAGCCTTCTGTGGCCGGCGGTCTGGCAGTAGTCCGTCTCCAAGGTCACAAGTTGTCTGGCCCTCGGGTTGGAAAGGGCTTTAAATGCATTTTTACGCAGACGTCCAGCGCGCGCTCGCCGTAAATGGAGCTAAGAGGAACAAATGGCTGCACTTTTGTTCAATAATATCACATGCCAACCTTCGTAAGTGGACATTACAGAATTAGGCACGTTGTTAGATTCAGTTTGACTGCACAGCCTCTCATTCTGGTTCAATTTGAACGTCACCTCATCTTTTTCTTTTTTCTTTTTTTTTCATATATAAAACCTCATTGTGAAATCTCTACATGATTATATAGGCACAGGAAATTAATTTGGAGTAAAACTATGCCATGCAGGAAAATGTGTAAAAAATTAGATTTTCTGTTCATAAAAAGGCAGGTATTTTATAGGTATTAATTATGAAAAACAAATTTCACATGAATTGACCTTAGATATTTACATTAAAAGTGAGCAAGCTGCTTCAAGAGATCTTGAAAGGGTTGCTGAAATCGGCCACAAATCTCCAGGAAAAAAAAATGTTTGTATTTATTGTCATTCAGATTCCACATTATTAAAAATAAATGTAAATCATGACGAAATTCTGTGGCTGTGGCTCTGATAGATTGGGGTTGTTTTGTTATGAACGGTAAATAAAGAGAAATAATGCGGAGACTCCGACAGAAAAATACAGTATTTAAGAATGTGGAAAAACATTAAGTGAAGCTATAAATTCGCAATATGTTCAAATAAATTGCGCAGGGAGTGAGTTGATTCATGTCGAAATGGGAAGAATTTCCCAGAAGTCCATTTAATTGACTAAAATGAGCTATAAACTGAAAAATTTTGCAAGGAAATAAGTGACAGCCAAATAGTCAGGTGAAGGTAAAGCCGGTCTGGTAAACGTCGATCGTCCTTTGCTTTTCGTCCTTCCAGGGGCTAAATTAACCCGGAAAATCGGATTTGTCGTGAATCGCTCCGCGAGCCGCTCAGAAGGGGCTCTTCAGACATCGCCGTGTTTTCCCCTCACTTTGTAAATCGACAAATTGTCGTAAAAAATTCCCTTTTTTTTTTTTTTTTTGTCCTTTTTCGTTTTGATCATACGGAGATTGTCGCCCCAAACTGGCAGCAGATGTCCGACCCGGTCCGTGGCTTCGGGGAGATTAGCCATCTTTTTCTTTTTTTTTTTTTTTTTTACCTATGAAGAAAAAAAAAGACGCTCCTTTTTTT
>CAAKHD010013876.1:2053-14447 GCA_901007705.1 Fistularia tabacaria
TCACGAGCCACCGTCACCTGGAGCCGCCCTCCACCCTGGTGGTTCTATTCAGTAGAAGTGAAGAAGCTTCTGGGAGGAGGAGCTGAGACGTCTTCAAGAGAAGAAACTCAAGTCCAGTTGTTGTGACAAGAAGATTTCCACCTGAAAGAGTGAGAGGTTGTAGGACTCCACATATGTGTGCCAGTGAGGGAGCGGTCCAGGGTGACCCCACCTTTCGCCCAATTACAGCTGGGATAGGCTCCGCCCCCAAGCGCGCAGGTATCATGAATGAATGAATGAATGATCTTGTTCTAATTCACCCGTTGTGATAGGTTATCTCCTGCTTCCTGTTGATAACAGTACGTTTTTTTCCAAATACCTGAAAAAAACCAATGGAATAATTGTTGTGAGTGGAAGAAGAAGAAGCTGCGGCCCAAACAGACGCTTCCTCCCCTGAGCGGCTTCCAGGCCCGTCCGCGGGCCTGCGGCGGTTGTTTGAACGCCGCGGTGTCCTCCCATGCACACGCACGCACACACCGGGAACACAATATGAAGATCTTGCCCAAAGACGGCAGTTAATTAGCGGTGGATTTCACGCAGACACAGAACATGCCTTCAAGTCCGTTGCCTCTGCGTGTGCACGCGCCGAGCGCGCACCTCTAATGGGAAAATCCCGTCTGGCGCCTTTATCTCGGGATGTCAGGCATACGAGTCACGCAAGGAGCTGTCGCCGATGTCACATCACAACCCCGGATGTGTTTGCCTTGCTGATTGGATGGAGGTGACCCGGGCCTCCCTGCTGTTTGCCCTGCTAGCGGGCCGGCCGCCTTATCGGGGGTTAATTCAAAGTGCCTGTAATGGGGACAAAAAAAAGAAAAACAAAAGGCGCTCAGAAGCTCTCAATATGCAAAGCAGCTCAATATTGCTTCGATAAAGTAAGTTTGAACAATGCGGGAATGGAGTCCCGGCGTAGTTGGTTCCGGGGCCGGAGTCAGCCGCAGTGTCAATACTCCCCTCTGGAATCCACAATATCACGCACAAGCTGAAAGGTAAATGATTACGTCGGCCAAAGTGCGAAATTAGCGCGAGCCGGCAGCCGTGCCGTCTCCGGGGACGGCCGTGGAACGTAGGGATGGAGTGGTCGTGGGATTAATAAGCTAGCTGACTGATTGTGAACCGCCACAGCTTTTTCAGGAACGAACCGTCTTTCCGGAAAGAGGCTCTGATTCGCCTGCGCCGCCCCATTACTGAGGGACTTTGCATCTCCTCAGCTCCGTTTTGTCCCCGAGAAGCTCAGCCGTGCTAAAACGAATTTTGCAAGAGCGGCGTTTCGAACCTCCTCTTCGGAGCACGTTTACCGCCAGATCGGGCTCCGCGTCCGGACGGACCTCCGATCAAACACGAAGGTTTTCACGTTGTGAGATATTGACCCGGAGAGCTATTTAATTTGATGCCAGTTATTCCGGAATTAGTCCCGCGTCGGCAGCGGCGCCCGGGTTCAGGCTTCCCGCCTCCCTGCCCCCCGGCGCCGCGGACGTGCGCGCTGGCCTCCGTGCACGTGTGACCTTCGCAAAGGCAGGAAGAGTAACTGGGGAGCTGGCTTTAACTGCGGCACATCGATCGTGGACCCCTGCATTCTCCTGCTCAACAGTCACCCTCCGTACACACACACACACACACACACCTTCGCCTCATTGACCAAATAGACTTACATATGAGTGACTGGGCCAATTTTTCTCCCTTTCCTCCCCTTGCTAATTTATGGCCATTGATCTACGCCGCGCTGAATTTATATACACTCATCATGCTCTCCTGCTCCCTCTTTCACACTCACGTACACACAGGCCTTTTGTGTGTTTTACAATGCGCCGCACTGACACATGCACCTGCTGTCTCAGCACAAGTGGCGAGAAGAAAGTACAAGAACATGCTGAAGGACTCGGGAAGTGTGTGAAGTTGAACTAATAGTGTCCTTACTGCGTGTGTGTGTGTGTTATTCCGAGCACCCGAGTGCCTTTGCGTATGAACGCACGTTAGCTTGTGCTCCACTTGCTGATCTCCTCCCCGCGTCATCGCTAACGGCGCTCCTCTGTGTCCTTCCTGGATCTTCTGCCCGCCCAGGTGCGTCTGCAGGCTCTGCGGAGGGCCAGGGCGTCGGAGACAGCGAGCGCAGCAGGGAGCAGATTCTGCAGACCCTCAGTGACCTGTCCAGTGGGTTCCAGGATATCGCCAACCGCTGTCTCCTGGTATTGCACCTGGAGGTCAGGTAGGCATAAAAACGTAGTTGTAGAAAAGGTCTAAGAACTGTCCGGGTCCAGGATGGAGCCTCCTGCAGGAGAACTTTCTAGTTACAGTCGCGTGATGTGCAGCTGAGGCTCCACACTCAAAAACAAACCGGCGAAGGAGAAGAAGAGGAGGCAGACAACATGGAGGTGAAGCTGGCGCCGAATATCTACCATGGACTCTCAGATGGTTGAAGGGTTTTTATCTTCTCCTTGAACTGCTTCACCGTGTGAAGAACCCCATTAGCCGTGAGCTAACTCGCCGCTTATTCCGGGGAGAATGTAGATGTTCCTCTGCGAGGAACGGAAACCCCTCTGAGGCGGAGCAGGACAGAAGAGCTTGGACCTCTTCGTCGCTCCATCTCTTCCCAGAAAACACCTGCGCAGTGACCAGGGTAGTTTTTAAAAAAGAGTATCGAAACGGGCTGAGCTTCTAATGGAGCTGGAAAAAGACCCTTCGTTGGAGTAGAAGCTAAGATGGTTCCAGGACCTGAGGTCCCTGCTGCCCGGTTCTTCTGCTGTCCAAATGCACCAAGGTGGTAGGAAGTTAAAGAAGGTGGGACAGTGAGACAGGGGCTGAGACCTTTTCACTTTCCATCATGATGTCATCCTTTAATGCTGGCCGTGTGGCTCCAAACCGTACATGTTGGAATCCTGTATTCTGGGGAACAGTTAGATCTCGGCGCCCTGCCGGAGATGCAGGTTCATTGGTATTCCTGGCCAGGCGAGGCTGTGTTTTAATGTGACTCGGAACAAACCAAAAGTTCCTCTCCTTTATCCGATGGCGTGAGAAATATAGTCGCACGCTAAAGCGTTATGAGTTTGCAGTGACTTCTGCGGCTCGATGATCACAGAAGATTGGAGCAATATTTTAAGAAAAGAGACCCGAGGTGGTTTTTATCAGGAATGAACTTCCCGATATTACGAAGTGAAACATCAGTACGGATGATTTCTACTGTCTTCCATTGCAGATACTTTCTGAATCATACGCCATCAAAGTAGTCGATCGTCGCCTGGATTTCATCGTTTCGCCGTATCCAATGTATTTCAAGTATTTGCTGTCCACGCGCTCTCCGCCGCTTTCAACCACGTCTGTATTTGCCGTTCAAACCGATTCTTAGCGGTTAGCATTCAAGAAATGAACCGTACAAACACACAAACATCCCGTGGCGCCAAACGGCCCCGCCGAGCGAAGGTTCCAGAGCTGAAACCGCAGAAAGCTCCCATCCAAGTTCATTTCCCAGCCCATACACTCCCTCTGCACCTCCGTCCTCCAATGCTCCCGGTGAGCCCCCCCATTTCCCAACAGGCTGTGGTGTAACTTATGCAATATTGTTTATGATCTGAGTGGAAAACCCTCCCGGAGGCCCATGTCTAGCTGTGCTCCACACTCCATTGGCTCCCTCCCGCCCCTATCTTGCAAATTTCCCCTGATAGCGGCACCAGTTAAAAGAAGCCATGAGGAAAAGCGAGCGGGGGGGTGGGGGGGGGGGGGTGCGAAAGTGGAATGTGGGTTCAAGAAGGGTGATGCAGTGACCAAGTGGGAGGAAGGATTGAATCGAGCGGGAAGGAAGGAAGGAAGATGGAGGTTGTTTTTTTTGATGATGTGGTGGAGACGCCGGCTTTGCCTGGGAGTGGAGGGGAGGGAGGAAGACCATCACACATATAATTTTACAGCCGTCTTCTCGGGGCCGCTGTGATCGTGGAGTTATGAGAATATTGACTCCTAACATCTTGAGAGAAATTTTCTTTCCACGGACTTCAATGTCGTCGATAAGACGGAGCATTATAACACAGAGGATGGAGATAGTGGTGGAAGATATACATTTGAGGAGAGACAGCGTAACACTTCAACGGATCTGTTTTCAATGGGTTGTAAAAAAGCATATGCATATATTTCTGCCACCGTCACACCTTTCGTGCCAATATCCCGATGTCTCCAAACACCGTGAGCTGGTTAGCTTGTTAGCATCTCGCGTCAAAGTCAACTTTATGGTCGATGCTGCCATATGCTTCACACACAGAGGATGGAAACAGAGTTTCTCCGAGGGGGCAGTTTAAAAGGAAAATACCCCGCCAGCAACGATCCGGACGGTGAAAGTGAACCCGAGCTCCCGAGCCGCCGAGGCCACGTGAAGCACCGAGCAAGCGAACTCTGGTTGAATCGGGAGGCCCGGCTGTGTCCGCTGGCCACGAGGTTTCAATCCAGCGCCATTTGGATGAACGAGTGAGCTGTTGGTGAGCGCGGGGAAGACGTCGCGTTGTGAACACGACAGCTCAAGCGGAAGCCTTTCTGTGCATATCCCTGTTCACAAACACACGGGCTGTGGCTGTAAATACAGTGGATTGTATTGTTGCACAGCGCTCTCTCCAAATGTTGCCCCTCAACTAATCAGATTTCATTGCCGAACAAAACCCTCTGCATTGATGTAGTTTTTAATTTAAGAGGAAAACATTGATCACGCGCACTCTAAACGTAATGATTTCTTGCGGGGGGGAATTATCGGCGTTAAGAGGAGACACGCTTCAGGAGCTGGAGAAGGGAGGTCGGTCGCCGGCCTTGGAAATGCGCTCAGCTCTGCAGGAGCCAGGGTGATCATTCCGTCCAACTGCGATGCCGGCTGAGAAAGATCTCCCCAGCCTCCTGGCGGCGTTGCAAAATGCACGGAGTCGAGTCGCAGAAATTTAAGGATGAGGGAAGTGTTGGAAGCCACCAGGTGTTTTCTCAAAGTCAGCCGTGGATTTTATTTGGGGTCTGAAGTCTAACGGACGTCCTGGTTCTCTTCCTCTCCCCGTGCAGGGTGCACTGTTTCCATTACCTCATCCCCCTGACCAAGCAGGGCAACTACGCTATCGTCGCTAACGTGGAGAGCATGGACTACGACCCGCGGGTGGTCAGTCTCAACAAGGACATCTCCGCCATCGAGGAAGCCATGGCAGCAGCCCTGCAGCAGCACAAGTTCCAGTACATCTTTGAAGGTCAGCGTGGACCAGGGCTCCGGTGCACGTCCCTCTCCGCTAGGGATTTTTTAATATCTCCGCCCACTTGCTGACACTTTGACCACAACAATGGGTTCTCAATTCTTCTCTCTCTCCTTCTCTTATGATGCGGGTATTCCCTTCAATGTTACCCTGGTCGCCTCCACCCTCTTCACCTCTCCTTCTTCTAGGTCTGGGTCATCTGGTCTCCTGTATCTTAATCAACGGCGCCCAGTACTTCAAGAGGATCAGCGAGTCTGGGATCAAGAAGATGTGCAGGAACATCTTTGTCCTGCAGCAAAACCTCACTAACATCACCATGTCCAGGGAGGCCGACCTCGACTTTGCTCGGTGAGTCTTCTCAAGACGTTCACACGAGAACTTCTCGTGCGCTTGCTGAACCTTACCTCCCCAGAGCCAAACTCCAGACCCCTCTAGGTTTGACAATGAGAGGCCTTGTACGCTAGCAGCATACAAGCGAGGAGGAGGTGGACGAGGGGCCGGCAGGAAAGCCATGTAGACACGGGGAGATCTTGGAATCCTACCAGGGACCTTCTCGCTGTGAGGAGGGACCTTCTCGCTGTGAGGCACAATGGCTAACCTCTGTGCCCTCCTGCTGCCTATAAGGGGATTAGAAGAAAGAGTTTTCCATAGTGACAGGACGGAAATGATCTCGGGTGTTTCCAAGGTGGGATTAGGCGACTCTGGAGATGAACATGGTAAGGAAGCGTGGAGGTTCCTCGCCGTCACTGCTATGACTGACAGTCATCCAAAGACAAGCTGAGAGGTAGAAAAGACTCCAATAATTTCCACCCTGAGTGAGTTCAGCAGCAAAATACGAACTTGACAGCAGCCAGACGGGCAGCAGGTTGACGCAGATCTTGCCCATCTCTGTTTGATGGCAAGTACAGCTGCTGATCGTCTGCATAGCAGGGAAAGTCTGGTTGAAAGGAGTGTGGAATCCGGCCCGGAGGAACCCTGAGGAACCCCGAAGAACACCGGGAGATCTCTGACGTGTCACGAGCCGCCTTTAGCAAGTCATCTCAACTTTAAAAAAGACCATTTTCCAGCCGCTTCGGCTTTAGCCGGCGGGCCGCCATTCTGACATCACCCTGGCAGGAACCCGGCGTCCCGACGCCGACGCGCACACAAACACGCACTCTGCCCTCAGGTTCAGACAGCATCTATGGAAATGCACACGGCAGCCAGATGGTCCAGCAGATTGTCAACTACACGTTCTGTGTGTGTGTGTGTGTGTGTGTGTGTGTGTGTGTGCGTGTGCGTGCACACGAATGTTAGCGGCTAGTTTTTATTCATACGTTTATATTTTTGCGAGTCTACCTGCTGTTGCTCGGCGCTGTCCATCCCTGACAGGCACCGGGGGAAATCAGTGCACAGATAATTTCCTCACAAGAGCCGGCGAAGGAAGCAGGCTGCGGCTCCGGGAAGAGGCGGGTGATCAGGAGTATTCATGTGTTCTCCGCAGCAGAGACAGTGCTAAATGTAAGGTGATTGCAAAGGCGGGGGCAAAGAAAGCGGGGCGTGAGGGAGGAAAGAACTCAAGTGAAAGGAAGTTTGTAAAAGAGCAGAGTTGATTGGCGTGGGACACGCCGGAGGAGGGAGCGGCGGAAAGCGTGAAAGCACGCGTTGTTGTTGTAAGATTGGATTTGACGATGTGCTGATTCCTGGACAAAAGAAGGCTGTTTCGCAGCGCCGGAGTCCTTCGCGCTCCTCCCGCCCGTCTCTTTTAATCAAAGTTATTCATATGAGGCGACGCCGTACGTCTCCCGGCAGCGCGATGATCCTGCTCGTCCCTGCGAGGAGCGCGCCCGTCCCGCCCGTCTCCACACTGAAACGGTGTCATTTTGGGAACAGGGAGGTGAAAATTGTTTCAGTCATGATTCCGTGGCCTTTTCTGTCAATGAAATCGTTGTCGCCGGACCAACGGGAGACTTATTGACGCGCGTCGGGCTCCTGCGACGCCTCACGGCGGAGAGCCAAGGTGTCATACATCACCGCGGCAAACGTTTCTCCTGCAAATGGCCCCTGCCTTCCTGTCTCCCAGAGTCCATTAAGCTTAGAGGACGATTGGTTTGATGAAAGCTGTGTTGCTGTGCAGTGTCTGCCGTACAACAGCTGGAGACGCATGGCTCGGGTTCAGACTTTCTTCTGTTCTTTCATTTTGGCTCGGCGTTGTTGAATGTTGAAAAAAAGCCGGTATACTTTCAGCTTTTTTTTTTTTTTTTTTTCCGTGCCTAATAGCCAACGATGATCAGGTTTGGTTGTGTTAGTGATGAACATCATCTTTTGCCGCACTTTCCCACGTCCACTTCTGAGATGCGGTTTTCCGACCGACATGGAGGAGCTGGAGGAGACGTCTGCTTTCATTCTTATTATTCCTCTCCCCGGCCTTGACTCGGCAGCAAAGGGCATGTTGTGCGTCACCGCGAAAGTATTGGACGGCGACGACGGATTTCAAAAAGGGAGACTCAGATAGCCTAAAAAATACCAACAAGGAGGGAGGAATCAAGAACTTCCAATATGTTGCACACACACACACACACACACACACACACACGGAGTTGTTTGTTAGAATGGGTTCTCGAATGGAAGCCCTTCAAATCAGCAAAATAAAATGACAACCCCCTCCGACAGCAAGAGCCGGAGTCAGCCGGCGTCAGATCAGTGATTTATTCCTCCCCTCGCCCGGCCTGCGTAGGGTTAATTAACTTCTTTTCAGCGCTCCTGGCATCTCCGTGCGGTGGACGGCGTTGACGCGCGGACTCGCCTATTGTTTTGCAATATGCCAATAATGCGCGGCAAGTTGCCCTTTCTAGTGAAAAAAAGGACGAGGTGTTCTGAAATGACCCGAACCGCTCCGGATGCGGAGGAACATTGATTAATGTGTTATTCCTGCCCCCTGTCAACTTTGATTATGGAGAGCGGCGGCGATGGCTTTCCTTTATTTGCGTCTGTCTCCCACTCCGTCTGATTATGAGGCGTGGGTGGTGTGGAGGTGTTGATTGGGAATTGCAGAGTACATTGTTTACCCATTCATGGCTTTTTTTTTCTCTTTTGTGTGTGTGCGGCCGTGATTGGCCGGGCCCTCGTCAACACAAACACTCACATGTTTACCCTCCAGTTGGCTTTTTAAGAAATGACCACTTTTATGTGGAGGACGAGAGGATCCATAAAGTATGGGACTAACTGCCCATATGGCCTTTCTGAAAAACACTAATTTGACCATGAAATTGAGGGAATCCAAGGATTGAAGCGCATGGAATGGACGGGAGCACCGCTCGACGGCCGTTAGCAGCAAAACAAGATCAAAATAAATCTGTCCATAAAATATGCACCATAAACGTGTGCTATCTGTACAAAAGATACTAAAATAGGCATGAGAGGCCTCGCCGTGCATCCAAAGAGACAGTGCAGCGAGATTCCATGACAGTCAGCTTTATCGTTATCACACATGCACAAGTACAGGGCTACCGAAGTAGCTTAGCATCTGAACAGCAGTGCAAGAAAGCAGCAGGTGCAGATGTGGAAATGAATGAGCTGCGTGTTCATGCTATGTTGTCTGCGGAGGTTCTCGGTCGTCCGGCTCAGGGTGAATTCTTGTCGTGGCATCTGGACTTGAATTTCTTCTCTTGCAGACGTTTCACGTTTCTTCTCTAACCCTCATCCACGAGGCTTCTTCAGTTCTTCTCCAGTTCATGAAGATGTTAAGGTCCGGTTGCCACGACCAGACGATCACGACAAGAAAAAGTGGTATATTATGTCGGTAATTTACGAGCGCTGAACAGACAGGGTACGATGAACATTTGTACCGCTGGATATGTGCATTACACGTAGTAAACCATCGAGAGAAACCGTGGACATGTAGAAAAACACGGTTGTGTTCACAAAAGCTGGGGAGCCGCGGTGCGCTCGCGCCGCCATCTTGGTCTTGGTTAGGTCACCGCGTGAGAAGTGATGTTTGTAGAGCCGTCACTAGACAAACGTGAACGAGTAGCATGACGACAAATCATTTCGGGTGGTGTTATATCTGCGAGTCGTGCGGATACTTCACAACACAACACAAGAGCGGCGACGCCACCTGTCTCCTTGCGAACGCGCCAGTTCGGCACGTTTCTTTTGAAAGTCCCTCAGACGACCCGCCGACAGACGAACGCACGTCAACGGCTTTGCGAAAATGCCCGTTGACGGACAGACCGATGGACCTTGCATCAACTCGTGTCATATTTGTCGAGATATTTTCTTGATTGTGTGCTGTTGGAAGGAGCCAGGCCACGGAGGCGTTTGTAGCAATATCAATATCAATACATCGAACACGACTTGGCGGCATTTCAAGCGTGCGGCCGTGCGTGACCACATCCAATAACAATTATGGCGGCACGCAATTTCCGATAGCCTTTTTAAGTGAGTGAGATAATTGAATCCGCTGTATTCTCCACGTACCGGCTCAAGGATGCGTGATAATCACATGCCAGAGTTTGGCTGTCGGGCTTTTGCAGAAACGGCCGAATGTGCAGCAAAATGCACACGGAGGAAGGGCGAGTACACTTAGAGTATCGACTCCTTTTTTATCGCCAACTCTGGAAAAACAAGCAAAATAAGCAAAGGAAGCGATGGCAGGAGGACGCCTGCGTCGGAGAAAGGCAGCAGATGCTTGCCTTTCTGCCCCTGTGGACCGCGTTCGTGTGTTTGCAATTTAAGATGTGTGTGGAGGCGGCTCTCCCGCCTCACGGTGCTTCTGTGGGAAACACTGCGCCACAGAGAGACCTGGACAAGGGCACAGTAATAACCATTGATCTGACTTAAAACTAAAGAAAGGCCCAGCAACCAGCACTGCAGAACTCATGAACCCCCTCCTTCCTCCCTCCATCCACACTCCGCCTGCACCCTGTGGCGTCGGGGAGGGAAAAGGATGTTGAAATATTGCCACCTTGTGGCTGTACTCGTGCACAGAACATGTGCTTTGCTCACAGCAAATCCAAAATCCCAGTTCCTGAGGGTGCCACAAAAACAACACGCGTGTGTGTGTTGTTTGTTTTGTATCCGTGGAAGCAAGTTCCCCGTGTATCCGAGATCCCATTAGGTCTCGTACATCGCAAACCTGATAAGATAGGGCTTTTACTCATGAAAAGCCACGTGGAGAATCTGTGCGATTAAAATGGCTATCTTCAATGGCTGCACGGCGGCCGGCTGTCCTGCTCTGCCCGTCATGAGAACGCAGGAGCAACAGCAGCCTCGGACTGACGGGCCGCGCGTGGCGTCTCCGTCACGTTGTGCTCGGGCCGCCTCATGTTTGGCATCAAGATCAACTTTGGTCAAGGTCAAACACACACACACACACACACACACACACACACACACACACGGACGCTGAACAGGAAGTGAAATAACAGTGACCATCTGTTCAGCGCAGCACACACTCTGCACACCGGCGTGTCACCGCAACGTCAATGTCACATCTGTGTGTGTTATGTGGGTCCATGCTGACGTGTGTGTATTGACTGCAACAGCCTCGCCTGCTCCACTCACACACACACACACACACACACACACACACAGACACACACCTCGGCCCCCCCATCCCTGCTGATTTCTTGACAGAGGCAGCGATGAGATAAACACGGCCTTTATAGGTGTGGCTTTTTGATATGAACCACCAGAAGGCACAATGGTTCCCAACAAAACTTCCCCCAGTGTTGCCTGGCAACAGTCCACTCCAGCTTTTTTTTTTTTTTTTTTTTTCTCTTGGCAACAAATTCCATAACCCGCACCGCAGTTCACAATAATAAGCTGTCACCGGGATTAAGCACACATTGTGCACCGCGCAACTTTGTTTTGCGGGTGACCTGAAGGATTACATTTGAACCCCCCCCCCCCGCTCCCCTCCTGTGCCGCCGGCGTACGTCCCGCCGGCTCGAACGCCGCTCCATTTTCATCGTATCAGCGCAGGATCTCAGCCCGCCGGGGAGCGTGCAGCTTCCGGTGAAAACCGCAGTGGAGCACGCGCAGCCGCGAGCCCGGGATGTTGTTCCCCCCTCCGACAGGCTGCGGCGCGCGCACAGAAATGTCCCGTCTCAAAGGTGCGTCTGAATAAACACGCGCCTCCTCGTCTGAGTAAATAACACCCCCGCCCCCCCCGGCGCCTCTTTGGGGTGCCTTTCCAGACGCCGCGGACTCATAACAGTCGCAAACACACACACAACACGGCTGCCCAGTGACCCGCGCAGCTAGGTTGCGGCACTGTCACAACACACCCCGCGAATTTGCGAGCGCCGTCGCCCCGAGCCGGGCCGAGCCCCGGCCTGACAGGCTCGCTTAGAGACGCGGCCCCCGGGGGCCTCAGCCCGCAGCACCCACCTGTCCGCCTTTGGAAGTGACTGCAGTGTGTGTGTGTGTATGTGTGTGTGTATGTGTGTGTGCGGGCCCCCTGCCGCAGAAGCCCCCTTTTGTCTTTTTCTACATCCGATGCGTGTCGAGCGGCGAGTAAACAGTCTTCGGGGTTTGGGTGTATCTTCAAGCCGGTGACACGGCGGCGCGTGGAGAGGATGTAGTAATAAGTACAGCTGACAGCCGTGTCAGGAGGTGGTGGGTGTCAGCCGATAAACCTGTTTGTATTTGGGTCTGCTCTCAGTACACTGTCACTTCCAGCGGCTCCCGGCTCCCTCTCTGTCACCCCACGTCTTCCTCTTTATCTCTCCCTCCCTCCCGTCTCTCTCACTCGTCTTTTCTTCATGTTTTGTCTCTCCTTTTTTTTTATTTTTTCCTCCCCTTCCCTTTCCGCCCAACCAGAACCACCTGCGCTGCCTTTGCTGAATTGTAAATCTCCGTCTCGCGGCCCCTCCCTGCTCCCTCTCTCCCTCTCCGTCCGACGACAACGTGCCGTTTGAGGAGACTCATCTTCGCCGATGAAGCTCGTCCGTCCGTGTGTGTGTGTGTGTTGTGTGTTGCACGGTGCAGCGTGATGGAACCGGTCTTTGCTGATGGAGCTCCAGCCCGGGTGTCTCTGCAGACCCTTCCTCATTACCAGAGAAGAGAGACAAAAGCTGGGCTGTGGAGAGGGAGCGGGGGGGGGGGGGGGGGGGGGGGGGGGGGGTTTGGGGGGGGGCCCGGGGCCCCCGAGCGCCGGAAAACCCCGT
>CAAKHD010013877.1:31661-46075 GCA_901007705.1 Fistularia tabacaria
CCCCTCACCAATATCTAAATTTTCGCCTTTTGCGGGGGCTGAACCTGCACACCCCCTGTGGCATCAGACCTCCGCGCCTTTCTCCCCCCCCCCCTTTTCCCCCTCCGCGCCGCCTGAACCCGTGTGCAGGAGCTCAAATCAAGGCGTGAGGAGAGGCAGCTAGCAGATTAGAAAGACGGGGTTAAAAAGGAAACCAGTGTTGGATTTTTTTTATTTTTTTTCCTTCTCTCTTCGGCTCGGGGGGAGGGGGTTCTTAGAAAAAAAAAAAAAAAAACGCTGCGTTTTTAGCCACATCATTTACAGAAATAATTTGGTTTATTATGCCCGAATAAACCACTTAACAGGCCCTCCAGACCAAAAGTGCTAAGTTATCACTTTCGGCGAGGAACGCGGCCACACTGGGCAACGAGATGGAGTCCAACACACCAAAGCTGTTTTGCCGTTACCTAACAAACGTTCAGCAGAAACGCTCCACAATGTGCATTTCATGGGATTTTCGCCGAGAGGAGGGTTTTTTTTTTTTGGGTCGCATGTCTGCTTGCATAGAATTAAAAAAGAAAATGCCCAATGACCGTACCGCGCTGGAAATCGAATGAAACATCTCGAGATCAGCGGGGAGATGGAAATTGCGGGGCGAAAATTGTAAACGGTGTAAAACAAGGGATGTGAATGGGGGGAGAAAATGAGTCTGACGGCATATTGAATCTCCTGTGTTTACAACCAGTTGATTCCTTTCCTTTCCATTTATGTCTAAACAAAGAGTGAAACTGTGCAGCGCTGTCTAGTACAGTAGTTAATTCATGAACAGGCCTCATCCACTGTGGTCCAGATAACCATCTTGCACTGTACCAATCTAGGAGCGGCGGTTTCATAGATATTTCTTTTATAAACATTTTAGATCTGAGTTACCACACGGCCTGACATAGGCTCCGCTGGAATGGCAACAACAAAGATTAGGTGAAAGAACATCCCCAGGGGGAGGGAGAACGAAGAATATGAATAAATGAGCACAGGCGGAGGTGCGGATTCCTGACGGGGGAAAGGAGGAAAAGAAAAAAAAAACAAACAGAAGTAGTTAATGATAAATCCCTCACCTCGCTGAACAATTCCAAACACAAAGTGCCGCTCGGATAAAAGTGCCCTTCGTTTCTACTCGTACCCGGACACACAAAACCCGTGTGCGGCACGGAGAGTCGCCCGTCGTCACGATGTATCGTCGTGCAGGGAGGAGATGAAGGGAGGTGGTATCCTGAGCGGCCTGTTCTCCAAGCCACCCGGCACCGGCGGCGTCACACACACCCATCACACACTGGACGCACGCACGCATGAAACCGCCTCGGGGCTTAAAAAGACAAAAAAAACTCAAATATGGTTGAACTTCATTAAGAACCGTTAATCTTGACCTCTGCGCTTGCGACTGTAGACGCTTGCACTCAGACAAAAATGACTTCATTCATTAACCGCGTTGATCCTCTGCGTATAAAAGGCAGCGTTAAGCTGCATTTGCTTAATTGCGTTTCAGCACATACATGTAGGTTACAGTAACAGGCTGCGGGTTCTCGTGGAGCCGCGGAGGATTTGTCTGGGCTTCGTGACCCTCGGGGACCTCCTGCGGGGTCAAAGGACAAATACGGGACGACGTATGGAGTTGCCGAGGAGAGCGACGGCCTGGCGGACACGTCGTCGGGATCAACCGTGCATTCAAGCTACATTCTACATTCAAGCTACATTCTACATTCAAGCTACATTCTACATTCTACACTCTACATTTTAGAAAATGTTCGGCTGAAGTAGGGCAGAAACTTGTGGATGCCAGGTAAAAAGATGCTTTGCACGTGAAAATTTGAATCAAAATGAATCGTGAATGTGCCTCCTCAGCAGTGGCCTGCGCTCGGCTCGCGGAGGAATAATCACGGACCGATTGATAGCTGCTGCTGTTGTTGTTGTTGCTTCGCGGGAGTGCAAAAATTGATTTTTCACAGCTGGAGGGAGGATTACGGTTCCTGTAAACACCGAGAATGAGGCTCTTTTCTGTCGTTATAATGACATGGTGAGAAAGGCTTGATTTGACACTCTGGTCGACTAATTGATTGATTGATTAGCTGGTTTAGGGCTATGTTTAGAAATGAAAATCAGTTTTCATTTTAATTACGATAATTACAGTATGGAATTGCAACCACTTCCTAGAGCTGAGTGAGCTCCCGTAGTTCTTAATGATGCCCTTCCATTTCTCTTCCAACTCAAGAAAAATATCAGCGTGGCAGCACGCCCTCATAGTGAGGAGTGCATTTCCAAAAAGTCGCTCTTTGTTCGGCAAAATACTTCCCGCCGTAAATTTTCTCCAAAGACAGCATGGCAGCCTATTTACTCCGGCATCTCGAAATGAAGCCCTCGCAGAAGCGTGGCGGAGGAACCCGGCTTTCGTGAAGAGGGACGCTCGCTTGACCCGCTCAGGTACAAAAGTGTTCATCGTGCTAGTCAAAAAACGGCTCTAAAAGTAAAACGGCGTTGTCGCTAATTCAGCGGGGTGTTTGGCGGCGGGGCAGCGCGGTGCCCTTCCGCCGCGGATGCGAGATCCTGCGACGCCGGTTTTGGACGTTGTTGCCCGACACGGCATCAGATGACTCCCGCAGGCAGCCCGGCCCCGCTCCTTCACAGTTTATTCTCAGCCCTAACTCGGCGAGCCACACACATCCCTTTCACTGAAACACAGGCACATCTTTGTGCTGCTTGCAGGGAAGGAGCTGGCAGTTTTGGGGTCCTCGTTAAACTTCATTATATTCATATTTAGCATTATAAGCCCGATCAGCCGAAGGAACAGAGAGACGATTAGAGGCGCTGAGAGCGCGCTGGAACCGTCCGCTGCGTTTTACGACCGCGTCCAAAACAAGCCGGGGAGTTCCCCCGCTGATGTTTTACTTGCTACTTGCATTTATTTAAGCATATGTAAATGTCCAGGTACAGGCCAAAACACATATTGTGCCACTGTCTAAACAAATCCCGGCCAAACGTCTGCTCCGTCACGCAAACAGACACACTTTGTGAAGTGTGCCATTTGGCACTTCCATGTTAGTTTATGCATATACAACGTGGAACCGAGTACAACGGCAAACATTTTGAGGTAGCTCTAATGAAAAGAAAAAAAAAAAGAGGCAAACATAATTCTTGTTTACACGTACAACAGCTGCAGAGTCCGAAGTGTTGTCATCAGCTGGGCAGCGTGAAGCCAAATCAGACTCTCTCAATTAAACGATTTAGATGACTCACGCAGACCTACAACTGCCAGCGTGTGATGGATAATATGTGTAGCTCGGTTGTTCCCGGTCCAGGCACTCCGTCCAGCAAAGATCAGCTGTTGAGTTTCTTGCTCGATGTGCCAGTCTGTGTGTGTGTGTGTGTGTGTGTGTGTGAGTGAAGGGGGGTGCATTTCATTCCGCATCCATCTATATACTCCGATGTGTTCCATTTTACGGTGGTTTGTGTGTGCGGTTGTGCGAATGCAAACACACATTTGACACTGTGGGTTGCTAAAACGATGCCGCTGGAACATTACAGTCAGTTAGGGACAGCATGTTGGCTCTCTTTGCTCTTGTGCAATGCAGATGTTTCCATTTTGTGGCTGAATGTTGATATGGGGATTATGTGACGGAGACACTGAGGGACATGTCAGTCAGTTCAGTCTTAAACTGGATTTGATGTTTGTATTCATTTCCCTCTGGAGGAAATAAAGCTGGACAAATGAGAAAGTGGAATATCTGAGTGTGCGTCGTTTTGTGTTCGGGGCTGCACTCGTCCCACGGAACAGGTGTCTCTCCCACAAAAGAGGGTCAGTCAAATCCTGTGCACCTGTGGGTTATGAAGCGTAGGAATTTCTCCTCGGCTTAATCCTCCTGATGATTATTCAACCCCTCCAAAAAAAAAAAAAAGAAACCCGGTTTCCCCCCCGCCTTCCCCCACACCGCCTCGTGTGGTTCCTCCTTTTCCCTCCCTCTCCATCCTGCTCTCTCTTTTGTCTCCGTCCCCTCGGTCTTTCAATGCCTCTCACAATTGTCTCCTTGTCTGTTCTTGTCTCCAGGGAATCGCCTCTGTCCTGCAGCGCAGGTCTGACAATGAGGAGTACGTGGAAGTGGGACGTCTCGGACCCTCTGACTACTTTGGTGAGGCGTTCTGGGCTCATTTCTACATTCGGCATGGACATGTAAACTCTTCAAAAGCTATTAGACGTGTGTGTTTGTGTGGATTCATGGACTGAAAAAGAAGAAAAAAAGAAAGAGAAAACATGAGAAAGCTAGCATTTATAATGATGACAATAAAAGGGCGGTCAGACGAGCTCCCATATGACCATATAAATCAAAAGAATGGAAAAAGAAATGGAATATTTCAGATTGAAACTCAAACGTGCGTGAAACACATGGCTGCCTGAAGAGTTGCAAAAGTTTGTGCAGAGACGCTCCCCGGGCTGAGCGGCATGAAGAACACGCAGGGGAGTAAAAAGCTAACTGCCGGCAGACATCTGCTCAAACTAATTTGCAATGGGAATCAAAGTCGTTCGGCGGCGTCATCACTTTTGCGGCTCTTGCGTCGGCGTGCCCCTGAAGCCCGGGAGTTCTCCTCATCTCCGCGCTTTCCCTCTCCAGGTGAAATCGCCCTGCTGCTCAACCGCCCCAGGGCCGCCACCGTGGTGGCCCGCGGGCCGCTGAAGTGCGTGAAGCTGGTCCGGCCCCGCTTCGAGCGCGTGCTGGGGCCCTGCTCGGAGATCCTCAAGAGGAACATCCAGAGATACAACAGCTTCATCTCCCTCACAGTGTGACCGATTTCACGCCCCCGGGCTCCACCAGCAGGGGTGGGCAACATCAGCATCAGTTGTGGTCTGTGGGTGGGAAGGGGGTGAGGGGAGGGGCGGAGGCATGGGTTTTACATTTACAATGACGGGTGCTCATTTCCTGCTTTTTTTGTTTTTCCCCCTTCCATTTTGCTCGTTTCTTTCTTTTGATCTGGTGCACTTTGACTTGACCTGTGCCGTCACGTAGCTTTATGTCCAAAACCACACGCAGGAGTGTACGTTTCAGAGCGAGTACAGAGACCATTAAACTCTCCCTATCCTGTAAATGAGCGGCGTGTGCGGTGCGTCGACTGTATATGATGCATGCTTCTCGACAGGCAAAGAGTGGCCTTCGCACACGGGAATTCTAAAAAAAAAAAAGGCATGGAAAAAATGCCGGAAAGGAGAAAGCAAAATAATGTCCAAGTACAGCGGAAGGAAGCTAAAACGATGTTCATTTTCTCCCAGATCTGTGATTTGCCTGTTTCCCCCTCTCGGGTGCGCCGGTGCCAGTCGTAGGGTCACGTTAGCGCCGCACAAACCCGCGTTCCCCAAGATGTAGTTGCACGAGGAGAGACGCGTTGGCTGTTTTGGCTGCTTTTTCTCATTATCATTGCTTTTTTTAAGTGTGCTTTTCCTGTCGTTAGCAGTCGTTTGAGGCAGTCGTATGTTCCTCTTGATGGCGTGTGCCAGGAAAACTAACTGACAAGTTGCCCCCTCCCACCTCCCTTCCCCTTCCCCCCCTCCCGATCTTGATTTTTCCTGAAAGGGTCGAGTTTGATCTCTCTGCTTGCCGGAAGGCAGAGGCACAACCGTGGCGTCGGTCCAGCCCGATTACACGTGAGGAGAATCTCCCACATGAAAGCAAGCATACTGTATGAGAGCACACTGTCTCAGGACTGAATGATTTTTCAACACACACACACACACTCACACACGCTCACACACACTCACGTCTTACCTGATGCTTTTCAAGCAAATTTGACTTCTGTTACAAAGTTAGGTGAAAGCTTTTGCACCATTTTTGCAGCAATGGGTCGATACGGCAGTTTGATTTTTAAAACACAAATTCTCTATATGTTCTATATATATATATATATATATTAAAGAAAGAGGTTAAAAACATAGCTTTCCTATGATTACGGTAATCTGTCCACGTTGCACAGCTGATCCAGCGACCGGTGTTGTGTAAAGTGGGACCTTATGAAAATAATCTTTCTGTATTCTCTCTCTTCTCTGTATCTTTTTCTTTCAACGACCAAACCATCTTAAGCAAATAAAGATAAGCTTCTAAAGTCCTCTAGATCTGACTCATTATTCTTCTCGCCGACCCCTAAAACATTTGTGCTCGACCGCCGGAGGGCTTGACATGCGTGGAAACGACTCCCGGGTCGCCGCGGTGCTCGGATCCGATGGAGGATTGACATCATCGCAACCTCTTGGAGGAACCCAGTTCATCCTTCCCTCCTTTCTTCTGTGATCTCCTCCCAACCAGAACCCAGCAGGTACCCCCTCTTCATCCTTTAGGGGGGCCCCGAGTCCCGTTCCATCCCTCCCACATTCGGCGCCAAAGTGTCAGTCGTTCGTCAAAGTCGGTTGACGGAGAGTCGCCGTGCTCCTTCCAGCCGGTTAACACCACCGTGGACAAAAGCAGCTCCGGCTTTGACACATTCCTCCTCATCTTAATGCCCACTAAATCAACTGAGGAATGCACCCCCAACTCCCTGACACTGAGTTTAGTAACCCCCCCCCCTCCATGCACGTACACACACCATCACCTTGACAATCTGCACACAAACACACACCTCGGGGAAACTCTCAGCTAGTGTGGATTTAGTGTTTCTGTGCTGTGCAGCAGCAATGGCTGCTCATCCTCAACCTGCCACCCTGAGAGGAGGCTCTAGAGCCCTCACTTACCCACCTCGCGTGTTAACATTCACGTATATTGTGTTCAATATACCTTTGAAAATACACCGTTTTAAAATACGAGCGAAATGAAATGTTACGACCGGCTTGACATAAAATGCATAAAAATGGCGACTCACCTGATCTCTGCGCTTTTGGAGTCACCTGTCGCAATAACTTCATATTCCGATATTATCTTTTTGAATTCAGCTTTCTCGGAAGTAATCTTTTGTTTCCTCGCTGGGGATCTTCCACTTTACAAGTAAATCCCCGAAAGAGAAAAGAAAAGGGGAAAAAAAATAAAAGTACGGTTGTTGTTATTGTTGTTGATTATTTTGTATCCCATTTAAGCTAGCTTGTGTACTTAATGATTAGGCTAATGTGTCACGTGACCGACGCACGCCACTTGACGTAAGTTACGTACGTGGAAAACAAACGTAAACATAGAAATCAATAAATAAATACAATTTTAGGAATAAGTTTGAAAATAAATACGTTGAATAAATGATTAAATTAAACGATACAAATGATCTTTTCTTTCTGATATTCTCATATTCCAACCCGACTATCATTGTGTGTGTGTGTGTGTGTGTGTGTGTGTGTGTGTGCGCGTGTGTGTGAGAAAGAGAGAGCGAGAGAGCGAGAGAGTGGTGATTGTGTGAGGTTTCAGAGAGAGAATGTGTGTGTGTGTGTGTGTGTTAGTGAGTACCTGTGTGTGAGAGAAGTGTGTGAGAGAAAGTGAGTGTGTGTGTGTGAGAGTGAGAGAGAGAGAGTGTGTGTGCCATAGAGAAGTGTGTGAGTGTATGTGTATGAGAGAAAAAAATGCGTGTGTCTGTGTATGTGTGTGTTGGAGCGAGTGAGACAAAGTGTGTGAGAGAGAGTGGGATGAAGTGTGTTTGTGTTTGTGTGTGTGAGAGAGAGAGAGTGTGAGACAAAGTGTAAATATGTGTCTTTGAGTGTGTGTGAGAGAGAGTGTGTGTGTGTGTGTGTGTCCAGCCCTGGGTGGGCCGGTCCGGGACAAATCCTGGCGAATCGGCACGCAGGAGAACGATGGGAAGGAAAGTCGAGTGCGAGCGAAGGCGGCTTCCCTCGTCCCTCCGGCGGCGTACCGGGCCTGTGTGTGAGGGCGCCAGAGCAAAAAGGTGTGTCTCCATGATGGACCCCCCCCCAGAGATCTTCATCTTAGCAGCTAAAACGTCCAGAGCAGATCACCGCGTGCTCGCGTTACTAAAGACGTGATTATCAGGTCATCATTGGGTTTCCAGCGGTTTGCAGTGTAAATTTGAAATCCCAAACATCCCGGTTCCAGTGTGGTTGGGGTTTGCATGTTCCTCCTGCGTCTGCACTTACTCCAGAATATATGTATATGAGGTCATGTTCCTGTCTGTGCCCCTGACCAAACCGCAGCTGGGGTTACTCCCCCAGGAGCCGACCGCCGCTCTGCAGAAGATGGGCATAAAAAACATTTCAACCTTCTCCAAAGTAAACCGCACTTTTTCTTGCTACGGGTGTTTTTATTCAGCAAATGTTCCTGAAACTGAATACCGCCGAAGCGCTCCAGTGTTATTCGGGCTTTTATAGGAAGGGCTGCGGAGCGTCCTGTGTTGATTGTATTTCCAATATCACCGCACTCGTTCCGTGAAAAACGCACCGAGTTCTTGTTCTTAACCGCCTCCCGAAATGCAGACTTTTTAATGCCGGCCGGCGGTCGGCAGAAGAAACGACGCCAGCCCCCGGAAAGCAATGAATCACATTTTTGTGCGTCCGTATGAAAGTCTGTGGATTGATATTCCCTGCGGCCATGACTCTCCTTCATAATCCCCCTCTCCAGGCTCCGCTCCCTTCACAGAAATCCCTCCAAAAAAAACCCAGATCCTCCAGAGCTCTGCAGCAGGGAACCCAGGATGACCTCCGAGTGTTGCTCCTCACCTGGAGATGCATCCGCAGCTCAGATCCCACCTGCTTCACGTTCTCTCGGGTCTTCGTCGTTCCCTCTGCGAGGCTCGGTATTATGGGATGCAGAGCGTTCGGTCACCCTTCCCCCGACACCAGAAACGCTGACTGACTCCCTTAGTTTGAGTCCAAACTCAAAACCCATCTGTTCAAACTCCTCTCGGAACTCCTTCCAACTGCTGTAAATCTCTTTTTTTACTTTTTACTCTTCATGTCTTTTTTATAACTTCATGTGATGTGACCTTATGCTTCCAGAACCACCCCCATTTAAATGCATTATTATGATTATTATTATTGTTGTTGTTGATAATAATGCCACTATTATCATGAGTATTATTTATTATTATTATTATTATTATTATTATTATTATTATTATTATTATTATTATTATTATTATCATTATTATTATTATTATTGTTGTTGTTGTTGTTGTTGCTTTTGATAATAATCCTGCTATTATTATTCATTATTATTATTGTTGTTATTATTATTGTTATTGTTTTGTTGTCGTTGTTGTTATGAATATTCTTCTTCTTCTTACTTTTATTATTACTGATAATGACAATTCCCCGCCTATTTTAATTATAATAATGTTAGTGTTATTATTATTGCTGTTGCTGTTGTTGATAATAATAATCATGATAATTGTGATCTATTCTAGTATTTATTTAATGCTAATAGAGAAGTACAGAGAAGGTCAGAAGGAGCTGCATTGTGCTTTTGTAGACCTAGAAAAAGCATACGACAGGGTGCCGAGGGAAGAACTCTGGTGTTGTATGAGGAAGTCTGGAGTAACAGAGAGGTATGTTAGACTGGTGCAGGACATGTATGCTGCTTGTGAGACAGTGGTGAAGTGTGCTGTAGGTGAAACATAGAAGTTCAAGGTGGAGGTGGAGATGGGACTTCATCAGGGATCAGCTCTGAGCCCCTTCTTGTTTGCAGTGGTGATGGACAGGCTGACAGATGAGGTTAGACAGGAATCTCCATGGATCATGATGTTTGCAGATGTCATTGTGATCTGTGGTGAGAGCAGGGAACAGGTTGAGGAAAATCTTGAGAGGTGGAGGTTTGCTCTAGAAAGGAGAGGAATGAAGGTTCGTCGCAGCAAAACAGAATATATGTGTGTGAATGAGAGGAACGCAGGCGGAACGGTGAGGCTACAGGGAGTGGAGATTAAGAAGTTGGAGGATTTCAGGTAATTAGGGTCAACAGTCCAGAGCTACGGAGGATGTGGAAAAGAGGTTAAGAAAATGGTTCAAGCAGGTTGGAATGGCTGGAGAAAAGTTTCAGGGGTTCTTTGTGATAGAAGAATTTCATCTAGAATGAAAGGAAAGGTTTGAAAAACAATTACAAAATCAGACAGTGACACTGAACAAAAGACAGGAGGCAGAGCTGGAGGTAGCAGAGATGAAGATGTTGAGGTTCTCTTTGGGAGTGACCAGGATGGAGAGGATCAGGAATGAGTCCATCAGGGGGACGGCACATGTTAGATGTTTTGGAGAGAAGGTCAGAGAAGCCAGACTGAGATGGTTGGGTCATGGACAGAGGAGGGATAGGGACTATATTGGTGGACGGAAGGAATAGGAGATGCCAGGCAGGAGGTCTAGAGGAAGACCAGAGTGAAGATTTATGGACGTAGTGAGAGAAGATATGAAGGTAGTTGGTGTGAGAGAGGAGGATACAGATACAGAGAACAGGGTTAGATGGAGAAGGTTGATTCTCTGTGGCGACACCTGAAAGGGAAAAAACGAAAGGAAAAGAAGAAGATATGAATATGTATAGGTATATGTATATGTATATGTATATGTATATGTATATGTATGTGTATATGTATATGTATATGTATATGTATATGTATATGTATGTGTATATGTATATGTATATGTATATGTATATGTATGTGTATGTGTATATGTACATAGGTATGTGTATGTATATGTGTATGTATATGCATATGTATATGTACGTGCTTATGCATATGTATATGTAGTATGTTTATAAACATGCTAATGCACATGTGTGTGTGTGCGTATGTTATGTATATGCACATCCACATGTTTATGGATATGCATGTGTACATACGCATGTACTTGTGTGGATCCATGTACATATATGTTTATGCACATGTATAAATACATGTATATGCAAATGTACATGGTGTGTGTACACGGGTACATATATGTATACACATGTATAAATACATGTATATGTACATATGTGTGTATGTGTGTTTAAAGATGTATGTATATGTTTATGCACATCTATATGCATATGTGCATGTGCGTGTATAGAGGTACATGTACATGTATATGTACATATGTGTATATGTGTACATATATGTTTATGCACATGTATAAATACATGTATATGTACTTATGTGTGCATGTGTGTGTATATGTGTACATATATGTTCATGCACATGTATAAATACATGTATATGCATATGTACATGTGCGTGTATGTGTGTTTTTATGTATACATATATGTCTACGCACATTTATAAATACATGTATAAGCA
The DNA here is from genome assembly GCA_901007705.1 of Fistularia tabacaria. Taxonomy (NCBI): domain Eukaryota; kingdom Metazoa; phylum Chordata; class Actinopteri; order Syngnathiformes; family Fistulariidae; genus Fistularia; species Fistularia tabacaria. The sequence goes on from CAAKHD010013877.1 coordinate 42,861, forward strand.
CATGTATATGCCCATGCACGTTAACGTCCATGTCTATGTGTACATGTATGTAGCTGTGTGCCCATGTGGATTTGCATGACATCGATTGAACCATGTTAAAATGAACATATTGATTTCCTTTCCCCGGCTGGGGTTTTCTATAAGTCTCCGGGGTTTTAACGGGAGTTACCGTAGTAACCGTAGTTTTTTGGTTTCAGGCTCCGGCACGGGCCGTCGAGGAGGTCGACGCTCACTCGGCCCGGTTCGTTCGCCGCGCAATCGGACACGAGCGCGTCTGCGACCCTCGGAGGGACCATAAGACATAAAAAGGGAAAGTAGTTTTGTGGATATCGTGCGTGCGCGGACGTGCGTTCACACTCGGTCACATTGCTTTGCAGCTCCTCGGTTCACCGGGTTCAGCGTGTTTGGCTGGATGTATTCTTCCCCGCCAAATCCTCCCCCTCCCTGCGCTCGATACAAAAGAGTGTGATTAATTGTCACGGCCAGCAGCGATAAAGGCTCCAAATAAGTTGTCATCGCCGGTCCCCGGGGGTCCTTCCACGGCGTGGCTCAGAACCGCCGCCACCGGCCCGTATTTAATACCTTCCAAAGCTCTGGAGGATAAAGGTAATTTCTGGGTGGCAGTGTTGAGACCGGCAATCCCTATCTTTGATTGAAGAAATAATCAGCGGCGGTGCAGTCCACTCATTTAATATTCCGATCAGTCTTCCCCCCCCCCCCTTCCCTTCACGGAGAAATCTTGCCGCTGTCGAACAGCAGCGCGGCGCTGAAAGTGTTCTCATTATTTTTAAGAAACCATTTCAACCTGACAGCTGTGAGACTGGGAACACCCTCTACCGGGACCGCGGAGTACTGCTGTTATAGTTTCTATCATAACAAACCAGAAACGGCAGGACGGCCGGAACATCAGTCACTGAAACAAAGTGCTCGTGTTTGAAAACACGCAATTTGTATTCCTTAACAAACGTCTGCTTTCGATGGGAACATAATTCACGTCCTCGGACCCTTTTCTGCTAAATCACCGGCTCTGTTTCACGAGGCGAAATGCGGCTTTTTCTTCTCTTTTTTTTTTTCTTTTTTTACACGGTTCTTCCGCCGGATAAGTCGGTGTCACTGCGTAGGATCAAGCATTCTCGAAGTGTCAGTTCAGCACATCTGCAGGCGGTTGGGACCCCACGCTCCATTACAATTAGATACCAGAGCTGAGAATTCATTACTTACCCGATAGAAACAATCAGTAGTTTATGGCGCAATTAGACAGAAGGGGAGAGGGACGGTTCGTAAATCCATCTTAATTACGGACAGAGGTCCTTTAATGACACTCGGTAATCTGTCAGAGATTGAAAAACGAGGCGGGGGCGGGAACGGGAGGCTCAATAAGGACGTGCAAGACACCCACCGACGGACAGCGGGGTGGGAATAGTTCCCTCGCATGGATACTTCAGGATCAAATCGGCGGTTTTCAATGTTCACGGGCGTTTTACGAGGGGACGGCTGCAGCTCAGTCCCAAAGGTTGCATTCCCGGCTCCTGAGGCGTCCTCAGAAGAAAGCCTGAACCGCCCACAGCCTCCTGGCTGCTCCCGGTGGTCTGGTTAGCGCCTCGCAGGCCAGCGCCGGCTGTGTGTTAATGGCTGAATGCCGCTCACTGGGAGGCGCTCTGCAAGGTGGAAACCAGAACATCCATGGGTGTCATCAAGCGGGCGCAAGGCGGCAGCTCAGGTGGTGTGAGGAGACTGGATATCAGCTCACAGGATGTCAATATCTCGACCACGGTCATGGTCTTGTGCTTCTCTTCGGTTCCACTCCGCTGGAGGGCAAGGCCTTCAGGTACTGCAAACGCAAGATGACATCGGATGGGAGGCCAATGAACACCCAGTACAGGAAATAAGATAGAATACAGTTAAATATAGTCAGGTAAAGCAAAGTGAAATAAAATACAAAGAGGTAAAGTATAATAAAATAAAATGAAATCAAATAAAATAAATTGAAATTAGATAGAATAAAAATAAAACAATGTAAATCAAAGTAAGGTAAAAAAAATAAAATAAGATTTAGTAAAGTAAAACAAGACAAAATGAAATGAAATGATATAAAATAAAAAGAAGTATATCAAAGCAAAGTAAAATAAAATCAATTAAAATGAAATAAAGTTAAATAAAATAAAATAGAATACAGTGAAATATAGTAAGGTAAAGCAATGTGGAACAAAATACAAAGAAGTAAAGTATAATAAGATAAAATGAAATCAAATGAAATAAAATTTAGTAAAGTAAAATAAGAAAAAATGAAATTAAACAATATAAAATAAAAAGAAGTATATTAAAGCAAAGTAGAATAAAGTCAATTAAAATGAAATAAAGTGAAATAAAATAAAATAGAATACAGTGAATTTAAATAAAATAAAAGAACAATGAAATAAAGTACAGTGAAATAAAACAAAATGTAATAAAAATTAAGTGACATGAAATAAAGTAAAATGAAATGGAATAGGGTTATATCAAATAAAATAAAAATACAACAATGTAAATTTAAAAAAGGTCAATAAAATAAAATAAACTACAGTTAAATCAAATGAAAAAATATAACTGGGTCCGGTGAGCTTCATCCAGGCGAGGGTAAACAATGTCCACTCCATGGATGGATGGATGGATGGATGGATGGATGGAGAAAAGATTTGTCGAGAGCACATTCAGTGCACAGACCGTTTCCACCCATCCATGTCCTGCTTGCGCGGCACATTTCCTTGGGGGAAGCAGTAGATGGCAGCAACGACACTGGTGAGTCTCCCCGCCATGAATCCAAAGAGGAAGAGGGAGGAGGAGGAGGAAGACGGGAAAGTTGCCTCCCCCAGAAAAAGGCGTGATTCTGCAACCGAACGCTTTAAGAAGACTGACCTCCATAAAGTCGTGAGGAGCTCCTCACCGCTGAGCTGAAAGTCAAACAGACCCTCAGGTGTGTATTCACAGTTCACTGAGCCTCTGGACCAGGGAATCCAGTCTTGGTGCTCAGAACTTGGTCTGAAACGTCGCCATGCAACTTGTTGGCCTGTGTGTGTGTGTGTGTGTGTGTGTGTGTGTGTGTGTGTGTGTGTGTGTGTGTGTGTGTGTGTCTGTGTGTGTTTCAGACAGCGTGAAGATGCAGAAGACCCTCAGCATGACTGAGATGCAGCAGCTGTGGGGAAGCTGGACGTCCATGCTCTCCCAGGTCTACGCCG
>CAAKHD010013877.1:46095-71862 GCA_901007705.1 Fistularia tabacaria
TCACAGTTCACTGAGCCTCTGGACCAGGGAATCCAGTCTTGGTGCTCAGAACTTGGTCTGAAACGTCGCCATGCAACTTGTTGGCCTGTGTGTGTGTGTGTGTGTGTGTGTGTGTGTCTGTGTGTGTTTCAGACAGCGTGAAGATGCAGAAGACCCTCAGCATGACTGAGATGCAGCAGCTGTGGGGAAGCTGGACGTCCATGCTCTCCCAGGTCTACGCCGATCCGAAGGTAAACACACACGTCAACATCCGGACCGGAGGCGGTTGTTCTCCAGCAGACGGGATCTTCTGCCTGTGCTTCCTCAGCAGGTCTCACAGCTGGTGGACACGAGGGTCGGGCGGTATCTCCTCACTCACCCTTTCGTGGCCCAAACGCTGCTGGTGTTCAGCGTCCTGTCGGTGATCCCCGTTGGAGTGTTCCTGGGCTTCGCTCTCCTGAGCGCGGTCATCCTGGCCCTTGGCTTCGTGCTCCTTGAACGTACGTGAGACCCCAGAACCGTCCTCCTCGCCTTCATCTCCACTTCACCGTACTTCCTCCCGTTTCTCCTTCCCGTCCAGTGCTGCTGCTGCTGCTGGCGGCGGGGATCCTGCTGTCCGTGCTCTCCGGCGTCACCTTCTTCTCCTTGGCGGTGTCCTCCACCTTTAGTGCTTTCCATCTGGCCATGTCCAACGTCCTCCACCAGAACTACCCTGATCTCACAAAGGTAACGTTCCGTGGAGCTTTGGAAATGGAGGAAAAACGCGGTATTTTCTTCGGCGTGGGAGTCGAGAAGTCGTTTCCGGAGATATCGTTTCTGATCAGGGCGACAGCAAAGTGTGTGTTTGTTCATCTGTAATCCAGGGTTCTATGAGATAGAAGAACATCAGCTAGAAGGAAAGGAAAGGTGGAGGAGACAGTGGAGAGAGCAGAGATGATGGATGGTTTGGAGAAAAGACAGGAGGCAGAGCTGGAGGTGGCAGACATGAAGATGTGGAGGTTTTCTTTGGGAGTGACCAGGATGGAGAGGATCAGGAATGACATGGTAGATGTTTTGGAGAGAAGGTCAGAGATGGTTGGGCCATGGACAGAGGAGGGAGAGGGAAGATATTGGTAGAGCGATGCTGGAATTGGAGGTCTAGGTGAAGACCAGACAGAAGATGTATGGAGGTAGTGAGAGATGACATGAAGAGAGGAGGATCCAGAGAACAGGGTGAGATGGAGAAGGTGGATTTGCTGAGGAGACCCTGAAGGGAAAAGAATGAAGAAGAAATACTGTACCGGCAGTTACTAATGAACAGCAATCACAGTTTAGGTCTGTGAAATAGAAAAGCCCCTGAATTAAAGAGGAAACCCAACAAAATTCAGATTAGTACTATTTCGCTGGAAAGCAGAAAACATTTGTACCAGAAAAGATTAACCGAGTACATCCACAACTTTACTTGCAGTACATTGGAGTACAAAACAAAGTCATGCAGTAAGTGTGACATCATCATTAAAGTAAACTTATACAAGCCTAAATGAATCCTGGGATGCATGTAAGTAGTAGTACACGTACATATATATATATATTCATGTACATACATGGGTATATCAGGGAAACAGGCCTGAGTCACATTCAGTAAAGTGGATGTGAATTCTACTATTTTTATGACATATTGAAAAAACAAAAAGTATTTTTATCCTGCAAGCTCATGTTTGAAGTATCAGGCTGAAGTTTTTAACGTTGCAATGACTTGTAAGATTCAGTGTGTTTAATTCGGACCCGCCCTGCCGTTACCTGAGCCTGATGTTTCTTCAAACCTAGTGTTTGACGATTTCTGTAAATCCTTGAATGACCGTTCTCTCGTCTGTGTTTCCCACCAGAAAATGAAAGACCTCGGAAAACAAAACGGGTGTGAAACTTCGAAACTGAGGGAAAAGCAGTAGCTGGGTGTTTGGATTGTCCACAGCGGAGGGTGGAGACGCCAGATCTTTGTCTGTTTCATGTGTTCACACTGACCCTCCCTGAGGATGCCGTCGGCCCGAATATGCCTCAATATCCTCAAACACGCCGCAGGTTCACTGGAGACCCGAAACTGAGTCGGTAAACGGTTGAATTTTTATGCAACGTGTGGATGAATGGATGAATTCTCTTATGAGTGAATGTGTCCCTGATGTGTGAATGAGAGGGCGAATGTTTGAATGTCTTTGGATGTGAATGAATGAGTGAATATCCATGTGTCTTTACATAACATGTGGATGAGTGTGAATGGTTGCGAGCCTCTATATGATGTGTGAATGAGTGAATGAATGGTTGCGTGTCCCTGATGTGTGAATGAGTGAATTCTTGTGTAACTATATGATGTGTGATGAGAGAGTGAAAGGTTGAATGTCTCTATACCAATGGTTCTTAACCAGGTTCTGAACCCCACCAGTTTCATATGCGCATTCACCGAACCCTTCTTAATAGGAAAAATGAAATATGATTTTTTTTTTAATTCAAAACATAGGTACTGTATATACAGCGGCCACCAAAAAGGCAAGTTTTTCACTTATGGGGTTAAAACAAAATCATTTTCTTTGAAATCCAGAACTCTGAATAAAAAAAAAAAAAACGCTGATAAAAGATTAATTGCATTCTTTTCAACCCATAAGATAATTGTAGTTTATTTTTTCATGCGTTATTCAGAGATAAATAAAGTGTTTTTTTTGTTTGATTTATATGGTACTGGGGTTCAAAAATGCAGATTTTTAAATAAAACCTGATGTTAAGGAAAATTACTAAAAAAATTCAATTATGTTAAATTTGAACAAGTTTTTGTTTTATTTCCCACCCCAAAAAAATGTTTTAATAAATTCTTGACATTAATTTCGCTTATATGACAAAAAGAAGTGATGCCTTTGAATCACAGACATCGCTTCTTTTCGTCTTTTGTTTGTCTTGACCTCCGCCGAACGCCTGAGACCGACTCACCGATCGAACCCAGGTTAAGAACCACTGCTCTATACGAGCGATGTGAATGAGAGGGTGAATGTCTGTATATCTATGACATGGGAATGAGTGAATGTTTAATGGCATATGAATGAGTGAATGGATGTGTGAATGAGAGTGAACAGCTGTTTGTCTTTATGACCGAGTCAACGAATGAATTCTTCTGACGTTTGAAAATGCGTTATATATTGTCCTCAAAGACGTAGACATGGTCAAACTATCCATCCAGCTGCCTCGTCGTGGCAGAGTCATGTTGTCGTCAAGATTTCCAATCCATTCCTTCCACACGACTTCAGGGATTGTTATAGATTATTGGGACCAAAGATCTGCCCGTGAGCAGGAAACCTGCCGCCAACCCGTCCTTTGACTCACAGGATTCCGAAAAAGGCCTTTTTGTACGTTGAAGACGAACCGAGCGCAGCTTCACACTCACAGCCGGAGGAGCTGCACTGCTGTTCCGATTACTTCTTGCAATAAAGCTCATGGGATGAACATGTATTTCCATTTTATTTCCACACGTACATTTCAGAAACACTTGTGTTACTGCTGTGTAACTACTCTTAAGTTTATTTTTGTTTTTTTCTGATAAAATATTTAATGGCTTAGCGGACTGATTTCCCCAGTCGTGGGAAAATAAACCATAGAAAAACCTAAAATCTCGTGTCTTGAAAATTTGTCTCTCTTGGATTTATGGTCATTTTAAGGTTCTTTTAATCTGACCCACTATTCGATCCAGTGACTGGATCAGCCGGACAGTTTATTATTAAACTGACTGGCTGCAGCAGTACGTCATAAATAATTTGTAAAAACATAATATGCTGGGAAGCCGAAGAACTTCCTGTGAGTCGACCAGAGCTGGCAGGTTCTACGCGGCCTCGGCGTTGAGAGGCAACGGAGCCGCGGTGGAAGGATGGTGTGACGTTTTCGCTATTTACACAGACACCCCAGCAGAACGAGAACCAGGAATGTGGGAGATCTTCTGTACCGCGGCCTAGAACGAAAGTTAACAGGCGGCGAGTGTGTCCAGTTCTTGCTGTCAGTGACGACAGAGACACAGGCAGGGGGGCTGTGAGTCGCACAAACTCTTTAATGGAGGTGATATCATGCAAAATAATTAAAAAAAAAAAAAAAGGCATAAAAACATGGAGGTGGAAGGCGGGAATGACTTACTGGAAAAAGGCTAAAAGTCAAAATATCCTAAATTCAATAGAGACGGCGAGATGACCCCTAGTCTGAGCCAAATACGAACATTTGTGTTAAACCTATTGGATCTTTGAACATTTGATAAAATCTCAAAAACGAAAGCAGTGAGGAAGAACAACCACAAATCTCTTCGAAGTATCTGAAATGCTGGCGTCCGTTAAACTTGTAGTAATTACATTTACCTTGGAGTTACACGTGAACCCGCCATTTTAACCGAAGCGCAACAATAAGCGTCATTCAGATTTGAGGCTGGAGAACCGGCGATGCGTTCAGGCGCTTCGAAGAAGCTCGTCGGGGGGAAAAGATTCAGTGAACGGCTGATAAGTTCGAGTGCTGGTATTCAAGTATTTTATGGTTTCATGTTGGCATTTTGACCTCTGTGATTTTATAAAGCAGTATTTTACTTATAAAATTAAAGTGTGCTGGCCTCCGCGAAACGTCTCCGGGGATACACATACGACAGCAAAACAAGATAATAAAAAAAGAAAAAAAGAAAAGAAGATACTGTGAGAAGTGGGACATTAATCCTCATCAGGCACTCAGATACATTTCTCTTTAACAAGACTGTACATTTGTGCATTTCATTACCGAGTCAAACAAGGTGCTTCTCAGGATCGACCCTATTTGTGACATAGTAAGAAAGAAAAAGAGAAAGAAAAAGAACCATAACACAAGGAATAAAAAAAAAATTAAAAAAATGAGTAAACACCTCACATATAGAAAAAAAAAAGCCTTTTCTCCTATTTGAACAGCACTGAAAAAAAGTTTAAGGCAAGACGCTGAACACAGAAATCCGATGATGGACCCGGGATGGTCTCTGTTCAGCTCTGGTGTTCGTCGCCGTCAACCGGTTCCGTCAGCGGTCGTCGAGAAGACTAGTGTTTTTTTCCCCGTTTTGGTTGGCTCTCTGTCTCAGGCATCCGTTGCTATCGGGCCACGAGATTCCGGGATGTTTTCTGCGGACCCCCTGAGTCTGCTGAGCGTCGCCCGTCTCCTCGGCGGACTCCTACGCCGGCAGGCTCAGCTTCTTGCCTTTCAACACTGGAGGTCCAGACGTTCAGGAGGGGAAAAGGAGAACAAGGTGTTTGTAGCCGTGATACAAGACAAGACAAGTTTGCATCCAAAACTAAACCTTGATTCCAGTAATTCCAATTCCAATAATCAGTAATTCCAATAATCCTTGTTATTTGTGGTGACAACTGCCCTAAAACGATGACGCCACACGGAAGCAGGCGGCGTTTCTGGTTTTGCTGCAGTGGGATGACTTAGGTTCAGCCCGTTATTTCACTAATATGAGGAGGACTCAAATAAACATTGAGTATTTTATTTCAACGTAACCTTCAACCCGGCATCTTATTTTACTTTTCTTCTGGAGTTCAAAATGTTTTGTTGCGTGCAGAAATAGAATTTGGTTTTCTCTGTAGCAGCTCACGGTTTCCATAACTGCAACACAACACTTTTTTATGCACAGCATAAAGGGGAGATTAGATATATGCAGTGTTATCTTTAGGGTTTTTAGGGTTTTGTGGGTCTCCGTGTTTTCTTTTCTGCGGGAAACGGGTCCAGGTGGCTCTTTGAGCGCTGAAGGTTGCCGACCCCTGGTCCGGTAGAAGCCTATTCAAGTAGATTCCCCCTGAACAAGGACAAAGAATCCGGCCTTGTGTGTCGACTTGATACGAGCGACTGTTTGCTGATTTTTCCCTTTAAGCATTGACAAAGGCATTGTGGTCGTGAACTCCCACCAAAAACACTGGAGTGTGTTTGAGCAGCAAATCCAAAAGGTGAAATTACCAATCTGGATGAGTTTCAACTTTCCAAATTCAGAGTTCTCCTTAGTAACAAATGGCCCGGGTGATTCTCTCAGGGTTTTTTCTTGGTCGCGCTGCCACGTTCACACACAGACGGCGAAGGCTGACGTGCTCACGAGGAGAGGAACCTCCGGTTTACCCGACAGCCCGCTCCGAGCTCGGCTTCTTTCATGGACTTCGAAAGCGTGAAGCTTCTGACACCGTTCTCCAAAGCCGTCTCTGCGCCTGACTGGATGCAAAGTTTTACGACTCGGAACGGATTGGACACGCAAGATGCACTTGCGTCTTGCGCAGCAGGAACATACGCAAAAGCCTGTTAAAATAGGGCTCTTTGTTTACTTCCTGGGATTGTGGTCTATTGCTGAGCAGTGGAGGAGAAGTTAGACAGTGGAGATGTTGTCCTGATAGAGACAAACTCGAAAAAAAGGCCCCGGCGATTCAAGAAACTCAAAACCGCCGAGGACTCGCATTAGCTGCGCCTGAACAGAGCTTCTGCACGGTTCCAGGACCGGAGATCATGTCTGCCACCTCTTCATCGTACTTTTAACACAGAGGGGTCTTTGAAGCTTTCAGATTTATGCGTGAACCTGCCCCGAGGCTTCGCATCATACCGAGCATTGATACTCTTCTGTGCATGACACAGAGCTCGGGGGATCTTATCTACCCAGCCTGATGGTTCGGCTCCCTCTGCCTCAGTCGTTCTGTTGGCTTCTCAAACAACTCGCCGTCATTTCTAAAGAAAAGGCCTCGACGGCGGCTCCAGGCGCGACCCACCTTTGGTGATATAAAGGTAGAAGAAGTCGCAGTAGAGGACCGTCTGGACCACACCGGACACAATGGCGATCATGTCAAAGAAGCCCTCAAAGTAGAAACGCCAGATCCAGTTGAAGAGATAGAGCGCCCGGTACAGGCCCAGGCAGAACAGATAGTGGGTGGTGATGGTCTCGGCCTCTCCGGTCTTGCTGATCATGAAGAGCTGGGGAAGGATTGCCACGGACTCCAGATAGATGGAGAACGTCCACAGGATCTGAACGACAGAAAAGGCACGTGCGGTGATTTTCACGTCCACCTATTGCCGCGGAGTGACGAGTAACATCAAACTGCACGTGAGGGAGCGATACACACCTCTAGGAAGGAAAAGTCATGGTTGATGAGTACGGCAAGGCCCCCGACTGGAACAACCAGGAACTCCACCCGGAAGCTGTCATGGTTGCCGTCGTAGGTCGCCCTGAACTTCATGTAGATCAAGTAGACCGTGGCATACGCACAGCCGATGTAGATGACCTGGGCGAGAAGCACGAGTCCCCGTCAGTGGGCCGAGGAGACGCGGTGCAGCTGGAGATGTGACCGATGGCCTTACCTTCATGCATGTGTTGTAGAGGGAGATGAAGGATGCGAACAGGTCCAAGTAGCGTGTCGTGAACACGATAGCAAACAGGATCTGACTCTTTCCAGAGATTCCTTTAAACACAATATGAAGTTTCAAATGTTTAGGCCTCTGTGACTGCCGCGCACATCTGCCGGAGAAATATCCGTCACCAAAGCAATGTTCTCAGCAGCCTCACTTCAAAACATGCAACAGAACAGTGGGAAACCATCACTAGGTCTTTTCTAGCCAAACAGCATCACCCTGTGGAGCGGGTTCGAAGGAAAATATGCAGCATGAAAGCAACTGCTCTCCCTCAGGCTGTATTTAAAAAAAAATAAAGACGAGCACTTGGGCCATTCGAGATGAATACAAAACCATTACAAAGATCTACAACGCCATCCTGTGGCATCTTTGACATTTCTCAGACCAGCAGCCGTCTTGGATCTTCCCTCCCGCCGAAAGATCCACACAAGGTGCATGAAGGTTCTGGGTTCCACCTGCCCAGGCGGCTAAAGCTAGCCCTGCCTCTGAGTGGGGACTTACAGGATCTCTGGTCCCGCAGCCTTTTAAAAACACGGTGATCAGATGAAATAGAGATTTCATTCACGTGCGTGAAGCAGACGCGTCAGCGCAGGCGGCCAGTCGACACCGACGTTAACTGATTTTGCATTTTTAAGCCCAACATATGAATGAGATTGGTCAGGGTTGTGATTGATATTGTGGGTATAGAAGGTCCAACATGACACACATCTGGATCGTGGGTCTTTTGTTTACACACAAATATCATATCGTGTCTATTTTGAAGAAGAAATTAAAAATAACAAGTCAAGGTGTTCGAGATAAAATAAGATTTGCCGCCTCCTTTCATTCCAGCGGCTGTAGGCAAATGTAATTTGCGAAATCTACCCCTGACCTGTAAGCAGAGGCCAAGCAATGCAGCGAGGCACAGGATACCACCTTTCAAACATCTATAAGAACATCACGTTCATGAAACTGTGGCTCCTTGAAAAGAAAATCCTGCAGAGGATAGGTTCTCTTCCTCTTGCAAGACAAATCCCTGGTAGACCCCATGGTTTCCAAAATACCCCTTGAATAAGTAATAATTTGAATAGCGATTTGAATAAACACTAAAATAAATGTACTTGGTTACCGTCTGATGCTAACCGATACATGAATGTAGTTTGCAATGCTTTCTTGCTTCTGATAGAAGTGATTTGTTTCTGAAAGGGGGTTTCAAATGTTCACATCAGGATTAGACTTTCAGGCCGTCTTAACTAAATTTGATGTCTTGACTTGAACTTTATACCTGGAATACAGAGTGGAGTATGATATAAAGTATCCAAACCAGAAATACTTTATTGATCCCGGACGAAATTGGGTGTATAGGTTAGATAAAGTTAGGATACATGAAGAAATTGACTCTTTTAATCCCAGAAAGAAATTAATTTGTCCTTGCAGCCAAGGTGATAGCATTTAGGTAGAGATTGCATAATCTAATACACAGAATAGCATCTTAATAGTACTCAAATAATTGGAATCTACCTGACAACAGAGTAATTTAAACTTTATTATTAACCTCTTTTCACTGTTTATCTATATCGATTAATAAAATAACCTGGCAGTAATTATAACACCGATGGGTTACCTAGCTTCACCTGTTCGGGTGAAGACCTGCTTTACAAGCTTACGACAACATCTCGACCAGCGACACAGGGGCATCTGGGACTTCCTGGAAAAGACTGGACTTCTTGGTGAAATCCATGGGTTTCAACGATTTCACAGACGGTACGTGTGCGTTTGTAAACACTTTTATTCGCGCAAAATTATGATGTTGGGGCGAGATGGGGCTACGTTAGCAGGACGCTACTTCCGTAGCGCCTTCTAGAACGCCACGTCAGAAGCCAGACCTCAATAATCGAACCCCGAAACCTCAACTTTCCAGAGCAGGACAGGGAGTATGGGGGGGGGGGGTTGTAAAAACATAAATAAAAATTGGAAAAATGTCAGCACCAAACAAATGCGTGGAGGGAGGCAGAAATAACATACTTACAGTACAACTTATCAAAGTGTGGGTGTATTTACCTCACACGATCGACTCGTGGGTACCGGCTAGCTACCATGGTGACAACAGAAATCCACAGCACGGCTAAGGCTAATACGATTGTGATTCTCGGTAAACACCTACTTCGCCGCTGGAAACCGCGGTGGAGGCACACAGAGAGAAAGCAGGAGATGCTGTCGGTCACTTACCGCGTGTTGCCCGGATGAATGAATGAATGAATGAATGAATGGGAGACGAGAAGCGTTAGCACGCAGCGCTAACTACCTAGCTAACGCTCACCCTGCCGGTGCATCATTAGCGAGCTAGCATTCCGATTTTAGCAGGTAAAAAGCGACGAAAGCCCACCGGATGTGACCGCCGGGCCTTTGTAGGGGGGAAGAAACGCAGCTCTGACCTGCACACGACCTGCTTTTCCATATTTTGAGCAGCAGGATGATGATGGCAGCCAAATGAGAGAGATCCCCTGTCAGTCTGAAGATGTTCATGGTGTCGGGAGCTGTTGCGGACGTTCCTCGGAAATTCCTTCGCACGTCGTGCCCTCTCGGCGCGGATGACCCACCGGATCAACTTTTTTTTTTGTGGCAAAAACCGGGGGGCGGCGGGGGACGCCTCGGGATCGGTAATATGGCGAGACTGCGGGTCGACGTGGAAGGGGGCGTGGCGGCGCGCAAGAGCCGCGCTCTGATTGGCTGAGGGCTCGAGTGGCAGCGCGGGAAAGCCCGCCCCCCGACGCGGGTTCGGGAGCCGTAACTTTGGGTGGGACCGGGACGAACCCCCCAAAACCACCTGGAAATGCACACAGGAGGCCAGAAGTCTGCACTTCCACAGCCAAAACCTCAGTCCTATCTGCTCTTTTTGAGCTTCTGCAAAACTCCTGAACGTTCTCGTTTTTTTTGTTGTTCCAGCCGAGCAATGCCCTCAGGGAACTTTTCATCTCTTTCAGAGATTTTCCCCCAAAGCTAAAGGTGATAAAAGAAAAGCTGTTTTTTGTTAAAATTATAATCTGCTATTTTTGTAAGTTTCTACAACATGACACCCCAAAGGATGGGTGTGAATCCCTTTGTTACATCAGCAGGGTGTTAAAAGGGAACTGACTAGAGGGGAAGTTCAGTCCAATGTCAGGCTCAGATAAAGAGCCGTAAGATCATCACGGCTGGTTTTTCGTCCGAGACATGGACAGGCTCGTTCTGATTTCTCTCTGCCTACCCTTAATGCAAATCACAGGTAAGCTATTTAATCCCTACATACACCGCCCGTTGAATTAATAATGGATATGAACATGCAAGCGGGCCTAAACTGCCTCATTCGAGCAATAAAAAATGACAATTTAGAAGTAATTTTCTCTCACGGTTGGATATTTTGGTGCTCAGATACTGCAGTTGTAATTTTTGCCCTCTGTTCTTCTCAGGAATCATGGCAAAAGATTGGCACTGTTCAGTAAAACAACACGTCGTGATCAGAAAGACAATCGGACAAGACGTTGTTGTCCATTGCAGTTTAAAGTGCCAGGCCCCTAACATGATGTATGAATGGTTTGTTTTCACAAAAAATAAACACTCTCCTCTGGACTTGGCTAATCCCAAATACCACCGAAGAGCAGGAGATTTGCACATAAAGTCACTTGACGAAGACGACAGCGCGATTTACGTGTGTGCAGTTGTATCGGACGGGCCGCCTCGCGCCCAAGCGCAGTATGTCGGCTTGGGCACAACCCTCGTGGTAAAAGGTGAGTTTGGATTTGCAACAGAAAAGGTGATTTTATTTTTTTTATTTTCTTTTTCCCCCGGTCCAAATACGAGCAGGCTTCGCTTTGACTTTCAGAGCACTTAAAAGAGACTGTGAGATACAATTCCCTATGGGCAGCATTCGTCCTCCTGGCCATCTATAGCTTGGTGATATTGGCCCTCATCATTTTAAAGAAGGTAATAAATGACCCTGGAGTACTTTTGTGAATGTTTTAACATGACTTTACTATTTAGTTTTGACACTACCAACTCTAAAACCACTGGAAACGCATATTTTAACCGTAATCCTCTTCTGTGTTTCAGTGCGGCTACAATACGTTGGCGTGCAAACGGTTATCCTCTGATGACAAGGTATTAATACTTCTGGCTTACTCTGAACGTTCATTTGGATTCGACTCTGTGAGAAATGGCAAATAGCTCAAGAGAGTAAAATGGGAAGTGGCATCTCTGGTGGAGGGGGGGGGTTACCACACCAGGAAATCGACAGATACAGAGTATCTCAATTTGCGCATCTGGGTTTTTTTTTTTTTTAAAGCAGAAGGAGTATTCAAAAAGGGAGAAATTCCAGGACGTGATGAAAGAAATGAACAACAGGACGAAAGCGGAGGACAACAAAACGCCTGGCAGCAGGAACCACTCTCACACCGAGGTGCGTCCGGTCGCAACGTGTTATATTGAGTCAGCAGACAAACTGCGTGATGGCGGACGTCGATTGTATTTTTCTCGTTTACCTGCTCCCAGGCTTCCAGCGCCCAGGTTAGCAGCTCGACAAATGACATCTACCAAAACATCTGACTGGAGCCGCGGAAGAAATAATAGGTCAACCGTCTGCTGGAAATGGCTACGAGTGAGCGTGAGGTGGGGCGACTGGGGAGCGGCCGGGCTCTCCACCTGTGGGCCTTCAGCGTTTCATGCAGAGCCCGGCAACGACGACAAGGCCATCGCCTGGTGGCGGTTTGGGTTTGCACCCCAAGGACTGCACGTTGACCATCATGCCATTCACCCCCCCCCCACCCATGGACACCCCTATCCACAAGGGGGATTGGAGGTTTTAAGGGGTGTTGATCCGCGAACCCAGAACGACTCTACAAGCTCTACAAGCGATGCCCCCTATCTGGAGAGCCGAGCTGTGCAGTGGCAAAGTTCTTTATTTGTGATCTTCGCTTCTGTGAGAAGCTGCTGTAAATTCTGCGTGAGAGGCTGCTCTGCTGCTTCACTCTCCAGAGACTGTCTTTTCTTTTGTCATTTGCAAATATGTGCGATGAAGCCGAGGCAGGGTTGAGAGGGAGCTTTTTTGGGGTTTTTTTTGTTCTCTCTGATGAACTTCATGTCCTTTTTCACTCCATCCATCAATCTTCTCTCTGGTCTTCCTGCAGACCTCCTGCCTGGCAGCCCCAACCCCAGCACCCTTCAACCAATATGTTTTCCATCCCTCCTCTTTCCATGACCCAACCATCTGCCTCTCTGACCTTCTCTCCAAAACATCTACCATGTGCTGTCCCTCTGATGGACTTCTTCCTGATCCTCTCCACTCTCCTCACTCCTAAAGAGAACCTCAGCATCTTCAACTCTACTCGATGCTGCTTCCGAGCCATGCAGCACCGCTGTCTTCTCCACCTTTCCTTTCATTCTGGCTGATACCCTTCTATCTCGCGTCACCCCTGGAACTTTTCTCCATCCTTTCCAACCTGCTTGGACCCGTTTCCTCACCTCTTCTCCACCCTCTCTATTGCTTTGGATTGTTGATCCTAAGTACTTGAAATCCTCCACCTCCTTCATCTCCACCCCCCTGTAGCCTCACCGTTCCACTCGCTCCACCTCTGTCTTGTTGCGGCTAACCTTCACTCCTCTTCAAGGTCATACCTCCAACCTCTCTAGATGTTCCTCCAGCTCCTCCCTGTTCTCACTACAAATCAAAATGTCATCTGCAAACACGCGGAGATTCCAGTCCAACCTCATCTGTCAGCCTGTCCATCACCACTGCAAACAAAATTGTGTCACTTTCAACCTCGACTGATGAATCACCTTCACATAACGTCGTTTTTAGCCACATCCACAAGAGGACGGATGAACAAATGGGGTCGTGATCGGTCCGGACCACGACGCCGTCCCTGCTGTGTGACGGAGCCTGCCGTGGTCTCTGTGAGTGAGTCCCGGTACCTCTGCTCTCCGGTGGACACGCTGCGAGCTCGGCCTGCTAAAACTCCAGCGGGCGAATCACGAAAAACAACCGGCGGTTCCGGATCGATTTGAGAGGACTTGTGGGAAATCAGCCGGCGGCCGTGCTGAGGGAGAAAGAGAGGAAAAAAAAAAAAAAAAAAAAAAGAGAGCGAGAGAAGAAAAACAAGTTTTATCTGGAGGTACTTAAAGAAATGGACCGACTGGATCAGACGCTGATATTTACAGGATGAGAAATGAAATGTCAGTGTCCCGTACTTTAATATTTGTATTGGCCAGGAAAAAAAAAATGCAGCTGTTCTTCCTTCATCAAATTAACCACATCGTTGGAAACGTTTTGCACTCAGCATTATTTATCTCTTAACAATAGACATCCAATGCACTGCGGACGGCAAAGTAGGAATCTCACTGTACAGGGAAACACGTTTCTACACTGTGAATGTGACAAGAAACGCTTTGTATCTTTTTCTGTTCCTTTCATATTAAACAAGCATCCGACATCGGATGAAACTATTTAGCCTCTCCGCTTTTCAAATTCACCGTCGTATTCCAGATCCTCTGAGATTCACACAGGCCTGTTACCTGTCCTCAAACATGCCGCTTGAAGACAAGGCTTTCGAGTAATTCGATGAAAGAAAACGGGTGTTTTTGAACCGCTGGTGTAAACCTCTGATTCCACTCTCTGCACATAAAACACAAATAAATAACACAATAGGTTGGTGGAGTAGAAACAAGACAGTTTATTTATAAAAAGATCGTATGAACCAGAAGGACTCACATTCACGGGGTCAGAGTGTCAATGGTAAACCGTCTCCACTCATATCGAGCTTTCAACACCTGCTTTCAAAGTCGGGGTTTTAGGCCCAGAAAATGCACACCGGAATAATTAAAACATTGAAATAAAGCACAATAACGTGAAGGAATCAGGCTGAGTCTCATCGGCTTCTACCAAAGACACCCCGTGGAAACCAGGCTCAGACGTCACCATGGACACCTGGACCAATTTGTCCATATAAGAATGCATGTTTTCATTAGATATGGTGATTTGATCTTTTGTGTAAACCAGGGGGGCTCACACTTTTTCAGCATGCGAGCTACTTTTCAAGTGACCAAGTCAAAATGATCTGCCGGGTAGATCGAAAAAGCGAGGGCTTAAAATTGGAGGTAACTCACTGATTAGCTTGTTAGTTTTGCTGCACTTAAGCGCCGTTGTTTGCGCATGCGCGGTCACCTAACTGTTGGAAAAATTCAGTTGTCATCTGACCGGCTGCCCTGTATGTCAATCAAGTGATGGGCTGGATGATAGGCTGACGTCTATTTTTTTTTAATGTCATGCGATCTACCAATTCTCGCTTTGCGATCGACCGGTAGATCGCGATCGACGTATTGAGCACCCCTGGTCTAAGCCCACTCTTTGGAGAATTCTTCATATGGCCTACGAGGTCTTCAATTCAAGCGATCCGCGAGACTATTCGCAAACATGGGATTTGCAACAGGAGATGAAATCCTCCCGTTAACCCGAACACAGTGATCCTCAAAGGTTGTCCTGCCCAGCTGAAGAGCCCGTAAAACCTTCGGGTTTTGTAAAAGACATGTTGCAAAAGATGAGCTCTGCAACGAGTGCAGCTTCCCCAAGGAAACGGGCTTCTTACGCCCTGGCTGCGCAGACGATTTGGTAAACATATTCTGCGTTTATATATTATTCAGTTTCTGTGTGAGGTGGGGAGATGTGGGCTCCCGCGGTCTGTCTGAGTTCACCAACAGTGACCTTTAGTCGGCAAAGCTGAAGGCGGGAGGACAAAGTACCCTCTAATTGGATGTTAATGTCACAGCTTAAGTGTCTCCTCACTTCATGAGGTCCGAGACGCTCAACATTTTCAGGTTTTTCCGTCTGAGACGAGCGCTGAGAATAACACGACGGCCTTCACTGGTTCGGGGGAAACAGCGGATCAAGGCTACGCTACGGTTTTGTGCCGCTAATTACCAGCCGAGGCGAGGGACTGTGACTGCTGCCATGGAACTGGACGACCCGCTCCATATTCCCGGTGTCTGACAAGGACGGGGCTGCTGAAGGTCCAGCAGCATGTGTTGAATTTTAGAGGGGATGCGCCAAAACGCCTGGATGATATTCCTAATTAAGGAAACTAAAGGAAAGCCTCATTTCACTTGTCAACGCACCAAGATCATTTTCCATATCAACTAAATTATGGGGGAAAAAAACCTTTTGATTATAAATACAGTAATTTACATATCAATTGCTAATCGGCCGGATCTCTTACATAGGAATAATTCTGAACCCCCGGCCGGGGTTCAACCGGAGTCGAAGGCGTTTAGCCGTCCATGTATTTGCTTTCAGCCCTGTGGCTGTTGCGAATGGAGAACGGCCTCCAGGCCACGATCTGCACGGCGGCGACGCACATGGGCACCAGACACACCAAGTAGAACATGACACTGTGGAGACCCTCCAAGGCCCTGGAGGGAAGAGAGATTCTCATTGCAGCAGTTTATTTGTAACCTCAGCGGGCCGAGATGGTTGTAAGTGGACGTCCATGTGTAGCGGCTGCTGCTGCTGCACACTTCATATCACAGGTAATAGCAACACAATCTATATAAATGCTAATGGTGAAAATGTGTATTTTTTGGGGTGTTTTGTTTGCGGCTCCCGCACTTTAAATACACACCCGTCAAACACGTCAGCCTGTGTTTCAGCCGGTCCCCGAAACATGCAGTACACTATCTGTCAGACTTCTGCGGCCCCGAGTTTAATAAAGAGTATGACAACTGGCCTTTGAGGTAAAAGGCATCGATGAAAGGTCAGATGGCCTTTATTCATTGGAAGTCATTTTGAAAAAGGGAGCCGCTGTCTAAGACCATGAATTTTTAACGGCGTGCGAAAGTTTAGCGAGTCCCATTTGGCCAATGAACTCTGCTGTCGCGGAAAATGACGCTTCCTTCTCAGTCCAAGCGAAATTAAAAAACTGGTCTTTTTGAGGAAAGCACTGGTTTCAGTTCTTGTTTTTCAAGCACTACATCAGACATTCAGGTGACCGCTGTGTCACATGCGGCATGACACCATTTCAACGTGCAGAATAGCTATTTTTGTACAATAGCTGAAATTCAAGGGCCTTCAGGCAGGTTCATACCAAGCTAAAACTGAAAGATGGGCTTTGGAGGGGTTTGGATTTAGCACCAGTACCCAATACTTTTATATTTTATTCGTTTTTTCCACTCATAGAGTGACAAAAATATATATCTATTAAAACAAACGTGCAAAAGTGAGTTAAATATGGGAGGCACAAAAGAAGACATGATTCTTCCGCCAGCAAACCAAGTCCTAATACAGACAGACAGCTCGTGAATTGTTCGGCGGGTAAAGAAGAATCAAGAAAAAACAGCCGATACCGTGGATCTGACGCCGCTCCCAAATCCTTCAGCTGTTCATATCCAAACTGGTTGAGGACACTGATCACCATCATGGGGGCCAGAGACTGAGCCGGCTTGGTGAACAGAGCGTTCGTCCCGAACACCATGGAGGACAGCGGGGAGCTGCAGGAGAGAAATGCTGGTCAGTAGCAACACAAGTTACCAGTCTAGAGAGAGAAACCACAGTATAAACGCAATACCGTTGTTTTTTTTTTTGTACTAATTTGAGTTTCTCAGAGATGAACCCACCACATCAAGGTGCTTTTTGGGATTTTAAGTACCGTATTTTTCGGACTATAAGTCGCACCAGCCAAAAAAATGCATCATGAAGAAGAAAAAAAAACATATATAAGTCGCACTGGACCATAAGTCGCATTTTTGGGGGGAAATTTATTTTTTCATATGACATTTCATCTGAAAGGCAAGTTCTAGTAATAACAATAGAAGAAAGAACAACAGGCTGAATAGGTGTCTGCTATGCTAACATAACATATTAACAGTTATTCAGATAACTAGAGCATAAACAACGTAGCATAGCAAGTTTACCAAACTCTCCAGCTCACTCCAAACCATCTTTCAGCTGCTCGATGACCGTTTTTCGGCCGCATATTACAGTAATTGCAGCTTGTCATCTGCAGAATGGGATTTTTGTTCTGCGGGCAGTTGTGCTCAGTCAGTTGTCTTTATAAGTTGATGTTTAAATGTTTAAATATTTAGTGGTACAGGAGTAGTAGGGATAGCAGATCCTGGCACACAAGCCTATCGTGCACTCTAGCCACTGTCACTGCGGATTTACCGTATGTAGTTTAAATATACAAGTCGCAGGACCAGCCAATCCATGAAAAAAAGTGCGACTTATAGTCCAAAAAAAAAACGGTACAATGACACGCGAAGGTTATTGTTTAACTCCATTAAGGGTCGTCAAAGCAGCTCTTGTTTACCTGCGCTTGTGCGTTTGCATGTCGGTGTCGATGATGTCAGCCAAAGGCAAACTGAAGAGACTGAACGTCGCCTGAATTAAGATCCTGCAAAAGAGACCGAGGGAGTGAACACTCGGGAGGGAACACAGAAACAAAAGCACGCATGATTTCACCGCTTACATGTTAACGGTGAGGAAAAACGCCAGGACATAAAAGTGCTTCGGGCCAAGCGCTAGCATGATAGCAGCCATCCCAGACTCTACATAGAAGGTGAAGAGGATGATTTTATAGTAGCCGAGTCCATGAAGAAGTCTCTCACAGCTTAAGACTAACAGCTGGAACGAAGACACGCTGTTAGAAACAACATCTGATGGCGTGGTCTTCTAAAGACACAGTAGGAGACAGGAGGACAATACCTGAGGGCAAATGAATCCCGCTCCGTACATGATGCTCTTGGCCAACGACGGGAGCACGTCCGAAGGAATCAGGTGCTCGGCGAATATCATGGTAAAATTATTGAAGAAAGCCAGGATGAAAACCTGAAAGAAGTTCATGAGCACGAACAGCCTGAAGTCCCGGTTTATCACGATTTGCCACGTCAAGGTTTTTAACGTGGAGAGGGAAAACTCTGGCTGAGCGGAAGAGCGCTCGTCGGATCTGGGCGCGTCGGACTCCGAGCCTTTCCCGTCAAAGCGGCTCTCGCTGCCGAGGCCCGTGTAGATCATGCAGATGCTGCTCAGGACGGCGATGACCACCGTGTAAACCTGGAAGGCTGCGAAATCCTCCATGTTCTGGGACAGCACGCCGCAGAAGAGGACGCTGGAGGAGCCGACCAGAGAGGCCACCTGGGCAAAGAAAGACGCGCTCAGCTTATGAAGGTCCGCGGAGGAGACGGGAAGCTCTCACCTGGTTGTACTTTACAAGTCTCAATCGGTTCTGATGGCGGCCGGAAATCTCGGCGAACAGGGCGCACTGCGCCAGCAACACGAACGTCAGCATGCCGTCGAATGCGCACAGGGCCACCATCAGGTGAACGCCGCTCAGGCGGTCGCCTGGAGCGTAGGATCGCCACGGGAACCAGGCCAGAAGGAAGGCCAGGGAGTAGAGAGGAGCGCCGTACAGAATGGACAAGCGCCGATGAGAGCAGCAGGGCACTTTGGAGGTATCTTGCAGGTAGCCGAACAGCGGGTCATTGACGGCATTCCACACCATGTACACCACCTGCAGGGAGACGTGATCACACAATCAACACACATCGGAGGAGTTACTGTGCACGCCGACATTACGTGATGGTCATTTAAGGTTTTGCGCTGTTTTTCCTGCACTTTGCAACGACATCTTATTATTACAGTGTATTACTGTTGACCTGTCATCGAAGTTTTCCTTTTATTCCAGACCTGATCGGTGTGTTTTTGGTTTCCTGTTTAGTATTGAGGATGTTTATCTTCACGTGCACGCAAAGGGAACCGGTTTCTCCGCACTTTGCTGTCCACAGAGAGTGCCAGATAGTTTGACAAGTGCTCAGAAGAGACATGGGTGGTTTAGTAAGCACATAAAATCATAAATAAAAACAGCAAAATGGCTAAAAAGGACAGTGAATGAAAGATGAAGTGGAAAGGAAATTTGCAGTGTTGCAAATAACAGAGAGTTGTGACTTTCTATTTTCACAGATATTAGCAAAGAACGGCAGTATTTATAGAGCACTGACTTACCTGTGATTGGTGGAACGCTCCCTCCGATATCCTGTATTTATTGACAAACAGCTTGACACAGTAGAAGCTGAAGATGTTGTTTATCATGCAGGATCCTAACGTGGTCATGGCAAAAGCCAGCGCTGCGGGATTGACCCCGAAGCTGCGGAGCACCGTCGTCATCTTTGCACCTGAGGCAGGTAACAGGTCACCTGTTGGCCTTTCGATCCGCAGAGAAGACACGGATGTCACTCACAACAACCAGTCTTCTCAGATCTGCTCGGCTATAGCCGAGCTACTCGTTGACACCCATGATCTGCCTAAAAGTTCATTCGTTTGAAAACCACAATCCCGCGGGAGAAAGGAGGAACTT
The DNA here is from genome assembly GCA_901007705.1 of Fistularia tabacaria. Classification (NCBI taxonomy): domain Eukaryota; kingdom Metazoa; phylum Chordata; class Actinopteri; order Syngnathiformes; family Fistulariidae; genus Fistularia; species Fistularia tabacaria. Next base: position 65,820 of record CAAKHD010013877.1, read on the forward strand.
TTCTCTGAGTGCCATTGCAGAAATCCAAATACTAAAACACTAACTTTCTCTTGTGCGTCCAGCAACTTCGCATCCTGTCAAGCCGCCTTCTTTGCAGGGGAAGGAGGCGGGCCCATTACGCAACCTGCAAACATTTGATTGGTCAGGAGAGTTATTTTTGTTTCACTTCCTGCGCGGTGATTCGTCCAGCGATCTGCCTGTTTATAACACCCGGAAGTATCGCGGAACAACATTTGTTAACAGTACGGCCAATTTTATTTTCTTGTTTTGTTTTTTTTACACAAAGACCATAAATATAAGCGGGTTTTAAATATGATATTCGATACATTAAAAATGAAAAAGAATCGAAGCATCAAGTTTTCCAAAGAAACTCTGACGTCGTCGAGGCGCCACCTAGCGGAGGGTGAGATGCGGGGGGGAGATTTGCCACGTTGCTGCCGTCAACAGCCCGACATCCGCGGGATGCGCTTCACTCCCCGGGCGCAGAGGCGAGCAGCGGACCGCCTCAGGCTCCTCACACCTGGGTGTCACCTCTCCGGCAGGTGAAGCATCCCAGCCTCCTTCCTCACCAACGACCCTTTTTTTTTAAAAAAAAACTTTTTTTTTTTTATTTGTGTTGTCTCCTCCCTTCTGGGAAGATGCTCACTGACGTGATTTTCGAGGACGACTTCGAGCGGAGCGGGGAGCCGTGGTGCGACCCGCGGGACCTGGAGCACGGTGAGTCCGCCCGGGCTTGCACACATCCTCTGCAGGAGGTGGGTTTCTCTCGAAAAACAAAGATCCGAACAGACGGGCTGGGATTGTGTCTGATGAAATCAGGCTGCAAACTCTTGTGATTCCCACTCAGAGTCATGAGGCACAGGGGCCAGGATCCCCTCTGGCTGCTCTCCTTTTCCTATTCTCTCGCTATTCGTGTCTGAAAGTTACAGAAAATTAAAGGCCGGGGTCAACTTCACACTTCTATCCACACTTCTACCAACTTTGGTCTGGTTTTGAAAACGACGGCCAAACGCACTCCCCAACAATTCACAGCAGACCCACCGGAGACGGGAATGACCTTTGCATGAAAACACACAGATAGTTTTCAGGTTTGGGAAGAGAAAACATGATTAAGCACGGCTAGTTGATTGGTTCTAGGTAGTTAATAGGGAAAAATGTGGATGTCACAAATCCAGTGGCAGATTATTGGAATATACTATGTATATTTACATTTATGTAAACACTTTTGTGTACACTTTTGTACACTTTTTATGCAACCTCTCGCCGTGAGTTTGCACAAAATTTCATGTCGCTCGCTTAATGACGATTGAACCTCCTGAGTCTTGAGCTCAGGGGCAGAAAGCCGTCCCTGCGTGGTGGCGGTCGGACCTTCTGAGCCCGGAGAAGACACCCATCTTGGCGCTGAGTGCATCTGGAGAAGAGGTGCGAGTTCAGTTCCTGGCGGCGTCCGTGGCACACGTGCCACATTTTTGTTTAAACATACCGCATGTCACATGCTCCATCAGGCCGCCGCCGGACCGGGAGCGGGGTTAGAAAGGGGTCGTTGGTTTGAGAAGATCCTCAGACATGCCACAGATTCCTTCGAGATCGCCTTATTCCAGTGAAACAACAGGATGTGAGCGTGTTATCCCCCGCCTGTGTTTGGGCATGAACGCTTCCCCCCGCAGCTCATGTTTACAAGTTTTCCCCCCGTGTTTTGACAGACCTCCATTTGGCGGCGGAGCTCGGGAAAACCCTCCTGGACAGGAACCATGAGCTGGAGCAGGCGCTGCAGCAGATGTACTCCACCAACCATGAACAGCTGCAGGAAATAGAGGTGATGGATGTTGGGCGGAAAGTAATCCCGGGTCGGAGGGGGGGTTTTCGTCGTTTTGAGACGAGCGCTGGCTTTTAGCCCCGGCGTGGCGTGTCATTACCCTGACATCACCGTCCCACCGCCCCACGCCGGGAGCTTCATCGTCCATCGTAAGCACGCTGTTTCACCGGACGACTGCGGCAATCATTTGACAAACCCCTGGGGAAGAAATGTGACCTCTTGATAGCTCCGCTGCAGAAAAGGGAGGCGTTAACGTAAACCTCCTGCTTGGGACGGAGTAGAAGCTCGTCCTGCAGTCTGACCCACTGAACTTTGGGCGCACGCCGCCCTTTTCAAAGGCTGTTTGCCGAGCTAATTAAAGGCCATCTTTCAGGCGCGTAGAAACAAAGATTAGCCACAAAAATATTTTATTCCAGAGTTTTGGTTTTGCTGTGAATTACTGCCGTCCTAATTATTATCAGGCCTCTCGTGGGAATCTGCAAAATGCATTTGATCTTCATCCGGCATGTCAAAGGATCGTTTCAACGCCGGAGCTGGAAAAGAAAAATTAACCTCACACAAGAAACTGTTTTTTTACTTATTTGTTATCTTACATGAAAGAGCAAAAACAATGCTTCTCCTGTTTCTGTGCCGGGGCGTTTAAAGCGTCCGGGCGCAGACGGCGCTGATCTGTTTCAGCCTGAGTACATGACATTCAGCCGGTGGACAAAGATAAGAGCCTTAATTTGTTTACAGAAGTGTGAGGGACGGCGGCCTGGGGATTTATTTAGGTTGATATGGTAATCCCCTTATATCTTTCTACCTCTCGTCCTTCTGCTTCAAGCGTGTGTGTGTGTGTGTGTGTGTGTGTGAGTGTGTGTGAGTGTGTGTGTTTGCGCGAGAACACAGCAGTGCTACACATGGCTAAGTTGCACCTGAGCACACTTTACAAAGAACCAGAGGAACGATGATATTGATTTTCTTTCTCCGCTCTGAAGTAATTTAGCGTGCGGCCCCGGCGGTGCACAAAGTCAAAGCTGGGGTGAAATCTCCAGGGGGCTTTTTTTTCGCTCCTGCTTTTAAATGAACTCGTGTCACTCCCTCTCTCATGCAACAGTACCTGGCAAAGCAGGTGGACCTGCTACGCCACATGAACGACCAGCATGCCAAGGTGTACGAACAGCTGGATATCGTGGCCAGGGATCTGGAGCAAGGCAACCGAGAACTAGTGAGGGACAACCGCGTGGCCCAGCAGAAGATCCAGAGGTCGGTCCGCCACTGAACGGATTTTACTTTTAGCCCACGTTCGCGCTGAGGCGAGGTAGTGGTGAAGCAGCGGTTCAAGCTTGTACTTCGTCACGTGGAGCTTTTCGCCGGGGCCCCGCTGCCAGATTGTTCACATCTGTGTTGTTCACAGTCTAACAGAAATCATTGAAGGACTTCAGAACCACATGGAGGACTTGCAGACCCAGGTGGAGGAGCTGAAAGCCGCCCAGGCGGAGCGAGCCAAGAGGGAGCTGGCAGAGCAGCGCCGCAGCCTGGGAGCGCAGAGCGTGTCCTGTCTCAAAGAGCTGTACGACTTACAGCAGGACAGGTATTGCTGCGGCGTGTGTGTGTGTGTGTGTGTGTGTGTGTGTGTGTGTGTGTTTGTGCAACAGAGGGAAGCAGTCACAGGATATGAAGGAAGAAGTGTTTACACTGAGGAAATTGCAACGCGGTGCTTCTCAAGGTCTTTCCTGTCAACGCGCGGAGATATTTCGACCTCCGCATTCACACGGAAGGGGAAGTTAAAACTGCCTACTTAAAGCGGCCACGGCGTTCTCACGTAGCGTCGCTGCGCCGCCGTCTCGGCCCGCTGTCTGCTGACTGGACACCTCCGGGTCACCCACAGCCACACTGGGCCGTCCTGGTAGACCTAATCCATAGATGGAGGAGGTTAATCCCCCCCCCCCGCCGCTCAGCAGAGTATTAATAAACACACACGACTGTTGCGGGCATGTAAAGGAAGCACGGGTGCGAATGTGTCACTGCATCACTCGCTGTCACTTTCCATGGGAGGACTCATGCATGAAAGCGGCACAGTTGTGAGTAAAGTGGAGTTCAAGATCGTTTTGCCTCTTTCAAAATACAGCCGCCCCTGAAAATATGAAGCACTTTATGAATTTTTTAAGATACGAAGCACGGTTCGAGCAAATTTTATCCTTGAAATGCGGAAACAATTTCATGATGCGAATACGAGAGCGAGAAAATCAAAATTCAAAGTTGGTGCGGTCGGCGCCGAGCGAGCTCCAGAAACTCCAATACGCTTCGTGACGCCGCCGCATCTTCTGATTCGACGCTACTTAACACTCTCACCTTGAAGAGCGCCTCGCAGCTTCCAGCATCCAGGTAGTTGGTACAGCTCGCATATATCGTGTCGTGTTCATGTCTCTTGTGTGGCACCATTTTATATCTTTTACATGAATTATATCTTCAACCTTTTTTCAATATTCATCGTGGAAAATTCATTTAAGACACGAAAAAAATCAACATGCGAACCCACTTCTGGAACGAATTCAATTTGTATCTTGAGGCACCGCCGGACCCAGAGCTTCTCATTAAGGTGCTTCATGTTCATTCATGTCATACTTTTCAAGCATCAGAGTTACCTTAGTTGACCCAGAGTTCCCGGCCTGTGGAGGTTTGGAAGCGCGTGAGGGAGAAACCGAGACGTAGTTGCCATCAATACCAGAATAAACTGTAACAACTGTTTCACGTGACCTCCCCTCCATGAACCTGTCCCGGCTCAGGCATCTGTCCCACGACGCTCTGCAAACGGACGGCCTGTGGTCTCCGCGGGGTCCGTCCTGCGGCCGAGACCGCAGCCGGGAGCCCGGCGAGGAGCACGCCGCCCTCCAGCGGTCCCTCCAGTACCTGCAGAGCCAGATAGCCGCCGAGAGAAACCGCAGGGAGGCGGCGGAGCAGGAAATGGAGGCCACGGCGAGGGAGAAGCAAGACCTGGAGCAGCGGCTGGCCCTGCTGGCGGGCTGCCGGGCCAGGCAGGGGGAGCTGGAGGCCGAGGTGGAGCAGCTGCGGCTGCTGTGGCGCGAAGACTGCGCTAAAAGGTTAGCCTTTTACACGTGCGCCGACAGAAACGCGGCGTTGCTCCGGCGTGTAGCTCAACCCTGACGTCCATCGCCTCCTCCAGAAGACCGGACCAGCTCCTGCTGCCGGACACGGTGTTCTTCGCCTCGGAGGAGAAGCCCGCGCAGGCGCAGAATGAGACGGAGGAAAACGCGGAAGCGGACGAGGAGCAAAGAAAATCCATCCGGCAGAGGTGCAACAGCGACAGCGTGCTGAGGGCGACCACCCTGGACGACATCCGCCACGGGCACGAGAGGCTGTGCATCAGGAGGGCCGACGGGGCGAAGCAGAGGGGCATCTCTCTTTTCACCGAGGTGGATGCCCAGTACAGCGCCCTGCAGGTGAGCTATCGCCGCCGTCGCGGTGACATCGAGCGGGCCGGAAGTCAGAGACACAAACCGATTTGGGTCGCGTCGTCCAGGTCAAATACGAGGAGCTTCTGCAGCGCTGCCAGCAGGCGTCGGCGGGCCTCAGCCATCAGGCCGTCCAGACGCCCGGAAGCCCCTTCGCCCGCGGCCAGCGCCGCCCGTCCAAGGCATACGCTCCGTCGGACCTCGCCGCCGTTCCGGAGGACGTCCAGCAGCCCGAATACAAAGTCCTCTTCAGGGAAATCTTCACCTGCATCCAGAAGACCAAAGAGGACCTCTGCGACGGCAGACCTCCGGCCGGGGACCCGTCCCACGGCCCTGCCTTTTGACTGCACTGTTTGCCACCCAGGGACCCGGGGCTTGCACTCGTGCACGTGTGTGTGTGTGTGTGTGTGTGTGTGTGTGTGTGTGTGTGTGTGAAACGTTTCGACAAAAGAGCTACTTTGTGGTAGTTTCGCTTCAAAAATACCAAATCAGGGAGACGAGATGCAGCAGGTTGCACGCACACACTTCCCCGCTCCGCATCGAAGACACTGTCCCCTCTCCTCCGTCCTTGAACAAGAAGTGACCATTTTAAAAATGAACTAATTCTTGACTCCAAAGGTTGCAGGAAAGACTGCGGCCGCGGTCTCAGCCGGTGTCCACAGATGGAGAATATTATTATTAACTGCGTAAGCTGACCTCCAAATAAGCAAAATGTCCATGCAGCCGCGTCTCAGCGTGCAAAGCTGTTCCACCCGGAGACACAACGCCTGTT
>CAAKHD010013877.1:83197-95385 GCA_901007705.1 Fistularia tabacaria
TTTTTTGTCCTGCCCTCTCGCTCTCTTTGTGTGTTTTGGTTTTGTGGGTGGTGGGGGGGGGGGGGGGGGGGGGGGGGGGGGGGGGGGCGCCTTTGTTTCATTTGACGTTTACATGTTGCTGATTGGACGCAACGAAAAAAAAACATGGGCTGAAATTCAGCGTCGGGCACCAAGAAGCCGCTGTGACGTTGTGATCCGAGTCCCGCTCAGCAACGTATTCAAAGTATGCGTGGATGTTATCGCTTGAACTTTACACTGGAAACCACGCGTCTTCTCCCGTGCAAACATGTGCCGAGAAGTATGCGAAGCATGTGAGACATCTTCATTTTAAAGATGTTTCACAGCAGAGATGCATCGCAGTCGGACCCAGCGGGTCGTACCTGGTGGAAGACGGCTCCGTCGGGGACGTCACTGGAGGGCTCGTTCATGTCCAGGAGGATCACCGACATCCCCCGGCCGGCCAGCGCTCTCCCGAGCCTGAAGCCGAAGTATCCCCCTCCTCCCGTCACGAGCACCTTGCCGGAGGAGACGTCCCACGCCGTCGCCTCCTCCCCCGGCCTGGCGGCCTCGTGACCCGGGCTGCCGCACCTGGTCGACATGGCTCCATTTACCTTATGTCGAGCGGCGGCGGCGGCCGGGCTGGGGGCGACGGCGGCGGCCGAGTGGTTGACCCAGGGCCGGTGCGTGAGGTGGCCGCGGTCGTGCATGCGGTGACCAGCGGCCTGCAGGCGACGAAGGGAGACGCTGTGGCAGGGAAGCTGCTTCGCCCCACACAGAGAGCCTCCACCCTCGCTCACACCGGGGCCGCACAGCTCCATAGACCGTCCTGGACGGGGTGAAGGGCCCTCAGTACAATCACACTTTTCACTGTTCATTTCTCTCTTTGTTTTTTTTCAACGGCTTGAGGTTGTTTTTTTTTTAAGATTGTGGAGTTCTTCCAGAATGCCGACAACCGTGTTTTTATTTGTGTGTTTGCAGAGAACGCAGCATCTCGTCTGCACGTCTGGAAGATCTGCATTTCCCACTCTATACAAATATTCAACATAACACTGAAACAACTGACAATATAATAAATCGCACTCCTAAAGTGCCCTCCTTCCTGACCTTTTCTTAAATTAAAGTTCTTTCATCTCATCATTCATCTCTTTATACGTTTTATAAGCTGTCAGGCCTGTGTGCAAGCCCTAAAAAAAGTGGGAAAAATAAAGAAACCGTGATTGAATGTTTTCAACCGCTCAAATTATGAAACCTCGGAATCTCATCAAGATAACAGGATTTGAGTTTGCAACGACTGCACCGCTTTTTAAAGAGAATAAGGATCCATTTTTTGGCTATTTTTTTGTTTTTACAACTTTGTCACTTTTATTGTTGTTATTTTTATTCTTCCTTTTAAATCTGTGTGCTTGAGCGTGGGATAGGGCGCCTCAAATAAAAAGATATTATGATTATTGTGAAAGGAAAACAACACTCGTGACAATAACTGTGACAACAATAATAATTATAATAATAATATGATAATAATAATAAATAGCTAACGGAAGTGAGACACGTTCATTGTCAGCCTGGGTTTGATGGCGCGTCCGTGACGTCACGGCGATGGTTAGGCGTCGGCGGAGAAAGACGCGCGCCTCGCAATGACAGGTCGCCGGACGAGTTCCGCGAGATGTTTCCGATTATTACCGAGCGTCGGATCGAACCTGAACCTGAGCGGTGTGTCACGTTTGTCGGAAATACTTGAAGAAAAAAAAACCGTAACGGGACATTTAAAAACAATAACAACAACAACAACAAATAGACAAACAATCCCGAATGATAAAATAAAGGAATAGAGGAAAATAAAAGTTTCTTTTTTTCAATCAACTTACCCTCAATAAGCGCTTGGCTCTGTTAGTCCCATCATAGTCTGCCGGCTAAATAACCGTGTGTGTGTGTGTGTGTGTGTGTGTGCGTGTGTTAGTGTGTGTGTGTGTGTGTGTGTGTGTGTGTGTGTTAGTGTGTGTGTGTCTGTCCCTCACGAGGCGTCACCTCTCTCACCTGTATGGCCAGAGCCGCTACCTGGATGCTCCTTTACCGTAATAAATGGACTAAACGCGCGCACATTTCCTGGCGCATCTTGTTCACGGCGGGATTCGAACAAAATGAGGTTTCGGAGTGCGGGCGAGCTGACGCTTGCGGGGGTTGATCCCTTCCCTTGAGTTAACCCTGTTGTTTTTTTGTTTTGTTTTGTTTTGTTTCGTTTCGCGTGCAAACTGCTTCCAGGCCCCAAACTCACCCCTGAGCCGATCAGATGCAGCAGAATGAAATTTTAATGTTTTGTCATTCGACGAAAACGTCAATTTTAGCCACTTCCAGACGCTGTGCAGATCTGGAAAATGGTCTTTTTGGATTATCGGCACGCTGTTGATCAATTTCTTCTGAGTGGCCACTTGGGTTTCCGACTGCCCGTGAACGCATCATCAATTTAGAGACGTGCTCTTACTCATCGTTGTACTCAACACACCCTTTACACAGCCTCTCCTGAAATACGCTTTAAACCACGGGTTGATTAGCTTTTTGTAATAAGAGAATAAGACTCGGTGACATTACGACCCCCGAGTAAAAGCAATGCTGCTACTTCCTGTTTACATTTTTCTGAAATGTTTGAAATCATCCAGAAGACCTTGGAAGTTCACTCATCCTGCACTCAGGGGTGCTGGAGCCTCTCCCAGCTGTGATTGGCTGAGAGGCGGTGCTTCACCCTGTCAATCACAGGGCCTCATAGAGCCACATGCAACCGTTTTCCCCATCATTCATATGTCTGGATAATTTAGGATCTCCAACGAACCTCCTGCATATATTTGGACTGTTGGAGGAACTCGGAGGAACCCCAGCCCAGACAGGCGGAGAACATGGAGAACCTGCGCAGAAAGCCAATCAGGGACCTCCTTGCTTAGAGGTGGCAGCGCTAACCACTGCGCCGCCGTGCCGCCCTGAGCTAGGACGCATTAACGGCAAAAAAAAACCACAAAAAAAACACATTTTGTTTTGTTTTGTTTTTTTTCTAAATGTAAAGGTCAAGGGTCACGCCGTCCCTCGCGCTCACAGTGAAAGCGGCAGAGATCTCAGAGGGGTTGTGCGATCATCCAGGGAGGAAGATAAACCGGCAATGAAAGGTGATTGAGAGGAGGTCAGTTCAGCGTGCCGGCAGCCGGACGGGCCGCTGTGCTTTTGGGGAGGACGGAAATAAACCATGGCGCTAAATTTAGAAGACAGAGGACAATTCAGACCTGAGCCGACGCTCCACGTAAGGACGGCTGCGGGCGGTGGGGTCGTCAGCGCCTCCTCGGTGACCGAAGCACTCGACTGTAGAAAAGCAATTTGCTGAAATGTGGAGCAAAATAGGAGTGAGCTGTGAATCGACGTGAACTTCTCCTCCTGTGTTTATTCCTGGTTAAACCCGACGCACCGCCCGACCAAACATGCTTTTCTGCTGTCCTGCAGTTCGGAGGTGGACCAGAGTCCTCGGCCTGCGCCACGCCGGCAGGATAGGCAGCAGGTCTTCGGCCCAGACCTCTGCACGAGGACATCATGCTGAAGCTCTTGGAGGACTACGGGCCGGTGTCGTGGTGTGAGGACAACCTCAGCCTCCACACAGAGAAGAAGAAGGAGATGATAGCAGACATGAGGAAGGAGAGAAGAGCCAACGTTCATGCGAGGCCTTGGAGTTGAGAAGGTGAACGGTCTCAAATACCTGGGCGTCCACATCAGTTAGGACCTCACCTGGTCCTTCAAGACCACGCAGACGGTTGAGAAGGCTCAACAGCGGCTGGACCCATTTCTGAGGAGGCATATCGAACCTCCTCAGCAGCTCCTACAGCTGCCTTGTCTGGAGCATCTCAACCATCTGCATCACGATGAGGTATGCAGACGCCTGCAGCGAGCGGCGAAGACCGCAGAGAAGATCACCAGAACGAGAACCTTCTCCGCAGAGCATCCGCGTACCCCAACACGGATCGTTCACACGCCTGTCCTCCGGCCGGAGGCACGGGAGTGTTCAATGTGGGACGACACGACCGGAACCGGTTCTATAAGACTGCCGTTACACCCCAGAACAGCTGACAGGAGTCCATAGCCTCGTTCTACCCGAGGACAATTCTGCTCTGTCCATCCCACGCAGCCAGAGCTGCTCTCCAAAGTTCACGTCCATAGCTGTCTCTTCAAACCGTCCGCATACAACCTGCACTTTTGCACATTCAAAATGCCTCTCAACCTTAACTCGCCGCTGATGCTGTTTCATTTCCCTGCCCCGCTGGCATCTGCTGACAACAGGACATTTATGACGAATTCATTTCTCACCACCTCTCTGGCCTCTCTACGTTCCTACCCTCACCCGCGGTCACGAGCTGTGGGTATCGACCCAAAGAACGAGGATACGAGCGTACGAAATGAGTTTTCTCCGCAGGGTGACCGAACTCTCCCTTCGAAATAGGGCGAGAAGTTCAGTTCGGAGTAGAGCCGCCGCTCCTCCGCGTGGCTCGGGCATCTGGTCAGGAGGCCTCCTGGATGGATCTCTGGCTGCACTGCAGACGGCAAAATGAGAATGTCATACCCAGGGAAACACCTTTCCGGACTCCACACATGACAATGTATGACATGTGAACGGCAGAGACAGACTCAGCAGCGGTCGAAAATAAATCTCCGGCGCCCTCCGTCCGACATTCCCTCACTGGACAGCCTCGGTCAAGAAAATATACGAGCTCTGAAAGAGGATAAAAAAGAATGAGTGGTGTGAAGACCTCATCATCTGCCATGTGGGAAATGTTTGTCACGCTCCGCCGAGCAGACCCCCGCCTTCCATCTCGCTGTGGTTGTTTACCTCAGCGCTCGGTGTGAAGGTTAACTTCCTCCCTGGGTAAATGTGCAGAGGAGGCGGGGAGCGGGGCCGCCGGGGCCGCCGGGGCCGCCGGGGCCGCCGGGGCCGCCGGGGCCGCCGGGGCCGCCGGGGCCGCCGGCTTCGTGACAGCAAACAAGCCGTTCAATGCCGGGTTAGCATGGTTGGAGGTTCCCGTCAGTGCGAGGCTGCAGGAACGCCGGAGCGGCGCTCGTCTCCAGGCGAACCCCCCGGGGGCTCTGGGGACGCTGCTGCCATCAAATCCTAAAAAGAAAGGGGAGATGAGATGACAGATGGGGGGAAAAAAAAAAGATGCAAGGGACGAATTATTGAATCGTCGAAAATTTCTGCTCTCCGTCATCCGGCTGTGATTTGATTTAGGAGAAAATTTTGAGATTCCGGCTCTAAATCTTACGATTTCCCGTCTCAGCACCGCGGCTCGGGTCGCCCCGGAGGTCGAGCAGCAGCACAAAAATGTCACAAATGTGAGTGACCGGTTAAATCCTGCAATCATTGTATTAGTTAATAACTTGATAATAACTAGCATGTGATCATAGTTCCCATCAGCTCGTGGACAAAAGCATCCTAGATATTCAATATTCCCCTTTTTCTGCTGCTGGAGAGGAAATCTGATAAATCCATCTAAAATTCTCCATGAATGTAAATATGAGCGGCAGTGCTTGTAGAGTGATAACTTTACAATCTCACCAGGATCTTTGCTCTCTCTCCAGCAGAGGCTCGTGGATGGAGCCGCAGCCACGGGGCTTCACCTCCATTGAAGCAGAAATTTAAATCGTGTCATGAGGAAGGAGTTCTGTTTAAATACAAGCTCGGCTTTTGCAGTAATATCCCTTTTTTTTTTTCGATTTTCATTTGGAAGGGGTGCGACTGCGGGGTCACCGCAGCCCGTGAACTTCCCTCTGGAGACATCGGGGGTCGTCTGAGTCCACCTTCACGCCGGCAACGACTTCTACTTTGTCTGAAAATAAACAAACGACTGATGAAATGAAATACCGCGGAGAGCCAAGAGCGAGATTCAAAGCGTGCTGGTTTTGCTGCCTGAGGTGAAGCCGGGTCGGAGGCAGACAAAAAACGACATCATCAGTAAATGATTAGATGTAAACAGTGCGAAGGAATGTCGACAGCATCCACAGGTTGTGCAATTTGAAAAAGTGACAAAGGAAATGTAAAGAGTGTGTTCATGGGATGTGCAAGTTGAGAAAGTGCAGACGGACATCTGAAAAAGAAGCACAGGCGGGTTGTTTTTCTTCTGAGGAGGAGGAAATGTGAAGATTCGTGTGTGTGCTGAGAGCTTTGCTCCATCATTTGACCCTCTGAGTGCAGCGAGAAGCAGCCCGAGGTGGAGGCGGAGATGGTGGACCACCGCGACCAGCAGGGGGCGCTACACCACAACGTTTCACCTCCAAAACCACCGCAGGGCCTCCTCTCCTGCCCGAGATGCCCCAGTTCGTGCAGACAGCGAGCAGAAGCCGTGACCCCCACGCCCGGCGTGGACTTTGCTGCGTCCTCCAGAGCGGACGGGGTTCAGGGAGAAGTCCACTTTTTCAGAAGATGGCCAAAGACTGCAGGGACGGAGGAAGCCGCGTGGAAGCTTGAAGATGAAGCGATGGGAGAACCTGCGTCCAGGAGCCGTCAGTGGCAGGAAATGCTTTTCCTCGCACTCGGCGAGAACCTGCTAACGGGCCGGACGCGGCGGGTCGGCTGAGGTGAGGGAGCCGCGGAAGGCCGAGGAACATTTCAACACACCGTCACACCGGTACGCAACATGACGCATCCCCACCGGTTCACAGTGTTGGGCAACACGGCGGGTCACGGACACACACACACACACACACACACACACACACACACACACACACACACACACACACACACACACACACACAGAGCCAAGCGTGCTGCAGTTTACAGCGATGCAATTCAACAGTGAGTATGAGAAATACGCGGAGGTGGAGTTCTATTAGCCGCTAATGGCAAACACGCTAATAATTAGCTTGCTTGCTTCCACGTGTTCCTGCATGAGATTCTGTGTTAAATTTATACAGTTTCCCACCAGGAACGACTTCTTCTCCCTCGGGCTGCTCCCTCCAGGGGTCACCACAGCCAATCATCTCCCTCCATCCAACCCCCTCCTCTGCACCAGCTAACTTCTGGTCCTCTCTTACCTCCATCCATAAACCTCCTCTCTGGTCTTCATCTAGACCAGAGGTCCCTAACCACTGGGCCCTTGAACCATTTGTTATCAGGCCATGAAGAAAGAATACATTTGTTTAATATTACTTGTATTTTTATCGTCATTCCGTTTTTTATTTTGGGAAACATCCGCTCAACCGCAGGGTTTTTCCATGCACCAGTAAGTCACCGAGCTAGCCGCCGCTAAAATGAATATCACTGGAAAATTATTTGAAAAAGGAGGAGGACACAGGCTCCTCCCAACAGGTGGTTGACATGAAGTATGAAACCATGAAACCCTCAAAGCTTCTTCTCCACATAGAGACCAAGCAGCGTCCAACATCACACCTTTGTGAGGTTGGGTTTGCTGCAAAGCCAAGATGTCGGAGTAGACTGGACGCGAGGACCTCGAGTGTCACCGTCTAGTTTCAGGGAGACAAGCTCAGAGATCCCACTGGAGTAGATACTGGTTTGAGACTTCTTCAATAGCCATTAAAAGTGCATAAAATAACATGTAGCTCACGATCTCCTTCCACCCAGATCTTCTCCTTCGCCATCTGTCCACGTCCGAACCATCTCAGTGTGACGTCACCTCCAGAACATCTACCACGTGATGGGCTCCTTCCTGACCCTCTCCATCCTCCTCGCTCCCAAAGAGGAGCCTCACCATCTTTATCTCTGCTGCCTCCGGTTCTTCTCCTCGCCGTCTTCAAACCAGTGTGTCAGATTGCGTGACTGAATTTAGTACATTCTGTATTACCTGAGGTTCTCTTGCAGCACGTCGAACGCGAGCCTTCATTTTACAGCACGTTTCTTAAGCCATGGGATTCTTAATGTCATGCAAATGCAGGAAACGACGCGTGAAGAGCGACACGGCGATGGGAGACTTGTTAAATAGATTTTAAAGTCGCCGGGTCGCACGCAAAAGCGATTAGCCCTCACTTTCATCCGGCTTCGGCGAAAGTCGAGACGGCTGAGGGAAGAGAAGAAAAGGGAAGAAAAAAAAATGGCGGTGTCAGGTATTTTCGGTTAAATGAGTAATTGAGGAGGATTAGTCGTTTCATTTCACGCTCATTTTCGGGGAGCGGGAGCTCCGATGTCACATGCTAATGCGCTGAGATGATTGTTCGAGCTAAGTCAATTAGCCGAAATGTATGTATATCCTCCGCTGAATCGCCCGCGTGATGAAGGAGGTCGCTGGCTGAGAGCGAGGCCGTGAGAATTCGAGGTTCCAAGTGCGGCCGACGCGGCATTGGGGGGCCTCGTCGCCGCGACCGTTCGTCGAAGAACTGCAGAAGAAAGGAGGGAGATAAAGCTTTATGATCTAGGCGAGGATGAAGAGGCAGAAGCCTGTGGGTTTTTATCTGCGTTCCCTTATTATCCCCACTCTGCACGCTAGTTACACGGACACAAAAGACGGATCGATCGGGCGGGAAGGGAAGGGAAAAAAAGAAAAAAAAAAAAAGGCACTGACTGGTGAGAAATAAAATCGTAACCGATGGCTCTTTCGGCCTCGAATATCTGGGTTGCGCAGCGACATAAATCCCCCCCCCCGCGCCGACAGACGTTAATAAAACAATCTCCTTAAAAGCTGCTCTCTTATCTGACCTACAAGTTCAATAAACCAGGGGGGAGGAAAGTGCAGCGTAAGACGGCCTCCAGACGGAGGGAAGGAAGCGCTCCTGGGCGACCTTCTGGCGACCTTTAAAACGGAAAGGAAATTACAATCGGCCACTTTGGCACACGGCGGGCTGGCAGGGAGCCCGGAGCCCCCGGAGCTTTTTGCGAGACGCCGAACCCGCTCGCAATTCAATCGCAGGTGACTTCATGTGGAACTCCATCGGGCGTGCACGGTCAAAACCCGCAGGCCTGCTTGATGGGTTAAAAACGAAAACAAAAAAAAATCCTGATCTTGCAGCACCTGTGAACACATGCTAGCGCTAACATGTCCACAGTGTGCAAGACCAAGGAAACACCAGGCAGGGACGGCTGAAAATGCACCCCGACGGCCTCGACTTGGACTGCGCTTCCAAAACCCTGCTCACCCACCCCTACCCGGAGCCACTCGGGGTGCAGTGCCTCGCCCGAGGACACTTCGGGGTGCAGACTGGACCAATGGAGACCAGAAATTGTCCAGACGTGTGAATGAGAGGGTGAATGGTTGCACGTCTCTAAATGTAGCCCAGTGACCAACCGGCCCAGGGTGAATGTGAATGCTCCGGGTGCAGGATCAGTGCTACAGATAATGAATGAATGAATGAATGAATGAATGAATGAATGAATGAATGAATGAATGACCAGGGAGTTTAATATAGTTCAGAACGTGGAGCTTGAAACAGGGGGACGCTGTGTGTTTCCTGGAGGTTTCTCGGATGCAGGACGGCCGCGAGGGCCAATTTGATAAGAGCCTGGCGTCGGGGCCGGCGGGATATTTCATGGAGTCGTGAAGCTAACAACGTGCAGCGCGGCAGCGAATGCGGCGCACGGGGGGGGGATCTGGGAGTTTATGAATGGATAAGATTGTCTGAATCCCCATCTAAAGTCATTATTATCTGGCCCTTTATTATGGAGCAAAACCGAGAGAGCGTGGCTATGAATCACAGTATCGTATTTTTACTCCTTCTCCTTCATTCCTTCGGACGTTTTTCCCACCGCTCTATTTTTACTCGCGCAGCACGAACGAGAATTTATGATAATTCAGAAAAAAAAAACGCTGGTCCTGCTGGTCGTCGCCTTCGCAAATCGAAGCCGTCCCCCGTCCAGGCCGAAAAACACGCGACGCGTCTTTTCTCAGCCCTTTCAGACAGATTTCACCAAATCCAGCGTGAGAGATTTTTCTTTGCTTAATCCTGCTCGGAGACACGCGGGTAAACAAACGGCACCGAAAAACATAAACTCCTTAGGGGAGGTAATAATGGCGGCTTAGCCGGTTAATTTATGGAAACCGCCAGCTGATTCGGCTGAATCGCGCTCGCCCGCTGTCTTCCTCGGAGATAATGGAGCTCCGAGAAAGTGACAGACAGCCCCCGTAATTCCTCGGAGGGCCAAATGGGAAAGCGTCGCGGGGAGATAATGGCGGTACGGCTTTTTCAAGGACGCAAGAGGGAAACCCCCCGCCCCACCCTGCTGGTATCCGCCGGACTTCCACAACAAACCAGAGCAGAGATCCGCGGCCTCCTCGGGGGAGGAAGAGCGGATCACTTCTCAGAATAACCCATGCAATTTACTTTCCAGAAAGGACACTGATTTCATCTGCCGCGCGTCATTTCAGCGCCTCTCCTGGCAGCGAGCGTGATGTTCTCGCAGGATACCTCACTCGCTTCACAGCCCCGAGTCGATGATTCTGGATAAAAAAGAAAAAAAAAACTCGACGGAGGGGGGGATAGCAGAAGTGAACAAACAGCATTTTTATTTTCGGAACGCATTTTTTATTTTTTGTCCCGAGGTAATAGGCTTGCAGGAAATCAATATTTGCCAGTTATCTGCCGCCGCACAGCCACAGACCCAAATCTATTGAGCTATATTGTCCCTGTGCTGCCCACCTGATAGCCGGGGGAGCGGCGGCGGCGGCGGCGGTGGCGGCGGCGGCGGCGGTCTGAAGGTGAGTTGTTTCCTAAATTTCATCTGCGGCTGCACACAGGAGGCGGGGTAATTAAGAGGATGAATAAATGTATGTGCATATGCTTTGTAATTATAGAAGAAAGACAGAAGGATGGAGAGGACAAATGGGATTCCAGTCACCTCCTGTTATGGCAGCGACGGCGCCGTCCTGGCTCCGCTCTGGTCTCCCTGCGTTACGCCCGGGCATCCTGCGCCGCCGTTTGAAGAGCAACAACACTTCGACGCTCCGCCGCGATCAGGACTTCCTCTGAGGACCGAAGCGAAGACGAGCCAGACGGCGGGCAGTCTTTCCCCGCCCGCCCTCCACAGTCAGGCTGGCAAACAACTGCATGGAAGCTCACTTAGAAGTGAGTTACCGGTCTTTCATTATTATCCTTATTATCTGTTTTCTTTCTTCCACAGTTTCAAGAACTTAGGATCAACAGTCCAGAGCAGTGGGGAGTGTGGAGAAAAGGTGAAGAAGCAGGTTCAAGCAGGTTGGAACGGGCGGAGAAAAGTGTCAGGGGTTCTATGAGATAGAAGAACATCAGCCAGAAGGAAAGGAAAGGTGGAGGAGACGGTGGAGAGAGCAGAGATGATGGATGGTTTGGAGAAAAGACAGGAGGCAGAGCTGGAGGTGGCAGAGATGAAGATGTGGAGGTTCTCTTTGGGAGTGACCAGGATGGAGAGGATCAGGAATGACATGCTAGATGTTTTGGAGAGAAGGTCAGAGATGGTTGGGTCATGGACAGAGGAGGGCGAGTGAAGATATTGGAATTGGAGGTCTAGATGAAGACCAGAGAGAAGATGTATGGAGGTAGTGAGAGAGGACATGAAGAGAGGAGGATCCAGAGAACAGGGTGAGATGGAGAAGGTGGATTGGCTGTGGAGATCCTGAGGGGAAAAGAGCAGAGGAGAAGAAGTTCTTTTCTTCCACAGTTTGAGTCTAAACTCAATTAAAAAGCAAAGAATACAGAACGGGATCAGCTGTTCGTGTGAAGTGTCAGCAACGTGAAGGTGATGACCCGACGACGGGAACATCCATTCACTCCTTCATGCTCCAGACGGCGCTGTGGGGGTTCCAGGACGCTGGATTTCAGTGTCAAGCGAGGCGTCGCGGGTCGAACTCCAGCAAACACCGATGAAGGAAGGTGCCCACAGGAAACCCCGATGACAGGCTTCAGGCCGCTGTCGGCTAATGGAGCTGCGTGGTGTCTGGTTGGTAGGATGTTGTTGTTTGCTGTAGATAGCTTCTCTGCTGCCTGAATCAGGCTTCTAGATGTTCCACCACCAGGATCTGGGCACAGGATCAGTCACACCTTGTCCTGTGAATTCTCTCCTTCACGCAGAGACACACAACGATTCATCCCCTCATTCATAGGATCTCCTGGGAACCTCCTGCGTGCTTTTGGACCATGTGAGGAACCCTGAGGAGCTCCAAGCAGACCCGAGGAGAACATGGAGGCTCCACTCAGACCCCCCCCCCGGGGAAATCCAACTGAGAACCTTCTGGCTGTGGGGAGGG
>CAAKHD010013878.1:9504-44695 GCA_901007705.1 Fistularia tabacaria
CCCCTCGCGGGTGCGGGGGCCGGCGCCGCCGCGGGGGGGGGGGGGGGGGGGGGGGGGGGGGGGCGGCGGAGGGACGTCAGCGATCAGAACACCGACCGCTTCCGTGTTACTTTCTGAGTCGTCCTCGTTTCCTGGCTGAGCAGGGCGGCGGAGGCCGGGGGGGGGGCGGAGGGGAGGAGGAGGAGGAGGAGGAGGCCCGAGGCGCGGCGCAAGTAGACGACTTGAGACGAAAGGGGAAGCGGAGTGTTTGAAATGAAGAAGTTGGATCAGAATATTTTCAAGCATTCTTCGCGGATAAAGAACTTTGTGGGAGAGGCGTGCCTGTCACATGCACTCAAGTCGGGCGACATGCAGAAAACCCAGCTCGCGAGATAGAGGCGACAGTCCCGCTGAAAGCTCGCTGATGTTTTCTTCTTATTATCGTTCTTCTCCTTCCGCCTTCCGTCATCTCTTTCCACACCTCGCGATCGACCGACCGACCGACCGACGACTGGTTCAGATTAACGTCACGTTCCGCGAACAGAGAGCGCTCGTGTGACTGCCATCTTGGGTAATTTAGAAGAAACGTCCGCGTATGGCGGATGACGTCTGCGCCGTAGATGGTTAGCAAATGAGATGTCGCTCTCTCAAAGCTCCCTGGAATCCATCAAAATGACAAAAAAATAACACAAGCGTAAACACACTTATTAAAGACAGGACAGTGATATTACCAAGACGCCGCAACCTTAATGCTCATGTAGCCTCCACTGACAACTCATGGGACATTTAAAAGTTGCCATTTTTGTGTGTGTGTGTGTGTGTCATTACAATTTGAAAGGAGAGACCCCAGCAAAAGTCCCGGTGTTGAAATGTGGAAATGATGTCATCGCATGACATCACACCGTCCAATGTTCCAGGTTTGGACGGTTTTTAGATGGCTGTCCTTTAAATGCCAGTGTTTTTTATTGTCGGTTATCAGACACGGCACGACGCAAACTCATCTGACTTTGCTTCACATCAGCAGCGAGGGAGGAAAACAAACCACCCGTGGTGGGGCTGTGGCTGATTTTGAATATTATTCATGCATGCAGGGGTGTAAAAACCATACACTGTGGAAATAGAAAGAAAAAGTCCAGTTGACAGGAAATTTGCAATGGTTCAATTCCACACATGATTGTTTGAGTGAAAAGACGGTCGAGGTTAAAACGGGCCGCCCCAAGGCTTCTCGAGTGAAAGCGGTGCCGAACGTGGGTAGCTAATGCCTTTCAGTGCAGAGCAGGAAATAGTGGTTTGTCTCTTCGCTGCAGCGTTGGAAACTTTTTGTCTCCCTCCCTCCCTCCCTCCCTCCCTCCCTCCTCTCCGGTGGCCGCGTTTGAAGTGTAATGTTCATTTCTTATCAAAAAAAAACCCAAAGCGTTCGCCCGTCTTCGGCCTAACTCTCGCATTTCTCTTCTTTTGCAGTTCTGGGTGAAAATGGAGGAGGTGAGTGACGATACATGGCACCTTTGTGTCTGATACTGACCTATATTGAACCCGCTGCTCTCGCTCTCGCTGGCGCCGCCGGCTGGCCGCGTGGCAGCCGACATCTTGTACGCAGTCCGATGAGTTCAGTGCACTTTTTCCTCTGAGTAGAGCAGGGACAGATGCGTGGATGGAGAATAGTATCTCCATGCCTTTCCCTGAAATGCCGAGCAGTCAAATCCACTCAGATTTCATTTATCCGGCGTCCAAATCAAAACTCAGTTGTCTGATGACACTTTCCACGCACTGACATGACCTACAGAAACCGCCGACTCCCTCCAGGAGCGAGCATTTGGCGACCAGCGGCGAGGAAACGCCGCCCTTTTCCCGGGGCAGAAACCTCGGACGGATCCTGCCTCAATGCGGGCGGCCTTCTGCCTCGACCGCTTGGGGTAGAGAGACGATCGGGGAGATCGAAAGCAAAAGCACGATAGAGACGGAGGTGGTCTGGGGTTTCGGGATGCGAGGTCAGCGCCGACTGTTACGTGGTTGTCGATTACACGATACAGGAGTAGCTTTTATATTCATAAAAGAAGCAACAACGGCGGACGGATGGCGAGACATCAAGCCACGCCTCCCCGGGAACCTGCGACATGAGAGAAGTACATCATGAGAGCAAGGCCAGCTGCAGCGTAGCTAGCTGCTAGGCTAACCAAACGCCGCAGGAGCGCATGAACGTGCACAAGCAACACCGAGCAGCCGCCGTCGTTCGACGTCGGATATAAAGATGCTACATTTCTGTGTTGTTCTATGTGGGTGATAAGCGAAGTGACTGAAATGGAGTTATTGATTTGTTTATGTGTGTATTCTCGGAATGCAGTTGCCCATTTAAGCCCCTCACCCTCACTCAGTGCCTCGCCTTCAGAGAGGCCAGCACCCACCGACACGCCTGCATCCAAACCGCCGCCATCGGCCTCAAATTCCTCCTCCTTCTCCTTCTCCCCCTCCTCCGCTCAAACACCCGCCTCCACGACCGGTAACGTATCCACCGTTTTTGAGTTTCACGTTTAGCCGTGGCTCCGGTAAGACCGTCACAAGCGACGCGCCTCTTTAAGGTCGTGACCTCTCACCCTTCGCTCCGTTTCTCCCACCCAAGCGATTTCGGCGGCGCCCCAAACCACCGTCTTCCCGACGGCAGCGGCGACGACCAGCGGAGGTTCGACGCTCCTCTTTCACACGTTTCACACGCCATGAGAGAATTCCAGCTTCTGTGTTTTTGTTTTGTTTTTAAAATTTCTTTCGAATCTGATTCCAGCTTCACAGTCAACCACGTCTCCTGGGATAGCGCCCTGTGAGTACCCCGGCCGTGACCATAGCAATGCTTACGCAAGATACGCCTCTGCTTTTTTTTTTTTTTTTTCTAATCATCCTTTAAATCGTTATTCGTTTTGCCAGGCGTTTTTGCTGTTAAGCCCGTCCAGTATGGTTTACGGGTCGAAGTCAACCAGCAAGTCATATACAACATTTCCCTGAGGGAACAGGGCCAGCGTTCCTGGCAGCAGTACAGTAGTAACAGGACCATCCTTCACCTGAAACCCTGCACAAAATACGAGTACAACATCACGTTAATCGATGAGACGGAGAACAGAACGCAGTGCACCGGTCTATTCAACACCGCCCAGACCTCGGAGATAAGTGGGTGCAAATACTCAACTGGCGTTTGAGGCTTCTGCTTTGACTTTCTTAGAATCGGCCAAATAAAATCTGCGTGTGTTTTTCAGGCGATGGCGAGATTACGGTCGACTTGGAAACGCCTGGGAAACTGTGTTTCTCGTCCCTGTGGGACCTTCAGCCAGCGGATTCCAAGACGGCCACGGACGGACGGCTGTGCGTCCGACCTGTGGCCGACGACTTCTGCTCGGACACGGCGACAAGGCGGTTTGGAAATTGCAAAGTCATGAACATTAAACTCCCGAAGCGTCTCAGACTCGGTACGACCAGTGACACGAGACTGGATCGGAATGGAAGGAAGATCCGCTTTCAAAACATTTGTCTCATTCTCTCTTTCAGAATATTTTTTTAAACCTGAAAGATTCACTGCGTCCACTGGATTCCCCGCAAACATAAATGTAACTTTACCTCCGAAGTGCAAGGACGTGGAGATCGATTACTCCTGTATGGGTGAGTGGAAAAACTGCAAGGGGTCTTAAGAGTAAGGCTTTTTGTTATTCTCCTGATAAGGTTAGCATGTTTTCTGCATGTGTAAATATTACAGGCGGCACCGTTCCGCCGCGGTTAGCGCTTCCTCCTGTCAGCTAGAGGGTCCCTGGTTCGATTTCGACGGGGGGGGGCTTTCTGTGTGGAGGAATCGTCCTCCCACTGCCCAGAAACATGCAGGAGGTTCATGGGAGACCCTCAATCGCAGAGACTTGTAAATGGTTGCGTGTCTCCATGTCAGTGACGTGCGGTGAGGTTCACGGCTGGTGAGGCACTGACTTCAGCACAATCAGAATCAGTGGCTCTTCGCAGCTGTTTTGTGATCGCTCAGCGCAAGAAACTACTAACACCCATAGAGTTGTTGACAAAAAGATATTTTACATTGGAAATGTAGTTCATATAGCAAAAGTGTTTCAACATTTTGATAGCGACATCCAGAGACAGGATTAGCGTGTTCATGCAGAGCGTGCCAGCCGTCATTGCGCAATCTACGTTGAGGCTCGACAGTCCGCTGCCTCACCTCACGCCTCTCCTCAGTAGTTGAACAGTAAATGTGAAAATCCAGAGATTTAGAATGAAAAACAATCTAAAACTGGTGAAGTTAAATGAAAAATACCTTTATAGTGCAAATCACTGATAAATATAACCATTTAGTTTGGGCAATTGGCGAGTGAGGCACGGCCTCTCCTGCCTCCCCTGACTGCACGTCACTGCTCCGTATGTGATCGTGAGCGCAGGACAAGCGGCATAGATAATGAACTGATGAATGAAGGAAAGGATAAAATGGTGCAGTAGAAGCAGACTGGAATATGAATGAGTTGATGTCATTAAAAGATTTCCCTTCATTCACTCATCTTGTCAAAGGGTTTAATTCCAAATCACTGCGTAACGTTTGCCGGGAATAAATGTTTAATAAGAATAAATAATCCAGCATAAAGATGTCGGGGCCTTTCTGTTTCCTCAGACTCTGACAGCAAAATTCCGAAGGATCTGACTAAGCTGAAACCCTTCACGAAGTACAGCTGCACCGCCATCATCAAGCAGAACAATACGTCCATCAAAAATGAAAGTGGCATCCCTCTCCAGATTGATTGCGGTGTGTTGATATTCGCCTCCCGAGACAGAAGCCGCCCCGCACACAAATTCCGGGATTAAAGGTGTCTGATTTACTCCCAACAGATGTTAAATGGATAATCTCAAAAACAAAGGAGACAAATATATCTGTCATTTTGCGATGGAATGCGACCAGTGAAAACTGTTCAATTTTCCTTCGAAATGGGATGTTTAATTACAGTTTCACCTGCAGTTCCAGTCATACACGTCAGAATAAGGGTGAGAAAACAAACTGCATTGGTCATCCTATCTAAATGGCGTGTTTCGTCAATAATTACCTGTACGGATACACACCGCACTTTTCCGCTTGTCCGACTTTTGTGAGTTTCTCGAAACTTCCTGAATAGAAAGAAATCTCCAATCCACAAATGATGAAAAAGTGAGTTTAACAGCTGCTGTCCAGTTGATTATTGGCCCCAAAGCATGCAGGTGCTATATTGTAGACCCCGATGTGTGAATGAGAGGATGAATAGTTGGACTGCATGTCGATGTGCCCGATATGGCCGTATGTGACCTTATGTGACCAAAAGTGGTCTTGAGTGAAGCCCGCCTCTCGCTCAGTGACAGCTGGGATTGGCTCCCGGCCTCCCACCTCCTGAAGGATGAGCGGTGCAGCTCATTGGACGGTCATATAACGAAATTGAAAAGTGCATCTCCACAGACTGCTCATTCTCGCAGTCCACTTTCACACCGCGCGTAACCACTCATCCCGCAGCTAAGCTACAAACGTACGTCAAAAAATAAATGTATAAAAATAGGAATATAAAACAAATATATACTATGTGAGTGAGTTTTGCACATACAGTTCCAGTATTGTACATTCAGGTGTGAGTTATTGCACATCTAGTTCCGTAGTTGCCCATGTTGTAATGGGTTATTGCACATGTAGCTTCACATGTCGTCAGGGTTGCTGTACACATAGTGACTTAAGGATTACACCTGAATGTTTAATGTTCTCACAGCTCAAGGTGAAAAAAATTGTTTATCCCCCTGGAGGTGCAGAGGATGGATCGATTAGGCTAAGGCGGCGGGTGGCGGCTATCTGGGGTGGCGTTGATCGCCAGACGCAGAGCCTGAACATTGAGTCATACTGATCACCCAAGGGCTGAGATGATTAGCTTCTGCCATGAATCCGTAGAGTTATCTGAGGGAAGATGTCCTTATTGATACCTTTCCTCCGAGCTGCGGTTCAATGACATTGAGGGAAAGTGCGTGTAAACAGCCTGGATCATCCACAAAGTCAAAGTCAGATGTAAACTATTAGGATATATATTTATGTGGCTAGTTCGGCACGGAACTCATCAAAGTTCTGCGGTCAGGACTCGATGACGCTCCGTGAATAAGATTCACTGACTGTGTCCATGTTCGCATCCAGAATCAAACTCAAGGCGTGCGGTTGGAGAATATCAGTTCACTGACCTGCGTCCGTTCGAAAAGTACAAATGTGACGTCGATGTCCGGTTCAATTCACACAAGAATTGGAGTCAGAGTATTGGCGTTCAGACGGAGATTGGAGGTAAGAGGCTGATTTCATGACTTTCAGTCATTTCCAGAGTCCATCCCAGAATACTGTGACTGTGTGATGTTTTATAAGTACAATCATTTTATCTATTATATGATACATGATCACATTTCATTCATTCTCATCATAAAGGCAGAATGCTGAAATTCAGATAACTGGGATTAACATGGTGAAATACAATAAGGTTAATTGGCAGCAGCAGTTTTTTTTTCTCCCAACTTATTATACAATTGGCAGAACTTTATTGTATTAATTTAGCTTTACGGTAATTAAAGTGGGTGGGGTGAAGACAGTAGTGTTTGACCAGAGCCTGCTGCTGTGAACTGCTGTTTTTTTGGTCTCAGTCGCGAAAAACAGGTCACAAGTACCCTTTAGGCTGCTGTGAGGATGATGATGATGACGAGCTACAAGCTACTGCTAAGAGACCCCTTGTACAGACTTGCTTGATTAAGTGGTAAAATAACCGAAACCAAAGCAAAGTCAGCAATCGGATGGTTGGCGTTTCGATCCAAGGCTCCCCTTGTCTGCGTGTCCAAGTATTGCGAGTTGCTCCCGATAGCCCGGTTAGCGCCTCGCACGGCCGCCTTGCCGCCATGGAAGGCGCGATATAAATGGAGACCATGTACCATTTGTGTTTTCCAAGTATCGTCTGCAAGAACATTGCTGAGACTGGTTCCCCGCTGAGCAGCCTCAGATGCAAATAATCCCAAAGTTAGACATCTTAATGGAAATATGTCGGTTTTCTTTTCAGTCCCCGATAAACCGATGAATGTGAGCACAATTTTGGTGGAGAACAACGTGGTTGAAGTGAAATGCAAGTGGTCAAAAATGTTCAACGGGCCAAAAGGGAAGATGCATGCAGTGCTCACCAACGGTGGAAGCAATAAGACTGCAAACAATAGCACCTGCCGTTTTAATTTCAAAGATCTGCACTATTCAACAGAGTACAAGGTTAAGGTTTGTGTCCCTCCCCTTCCTTCTGCCGATCACTCATTTTGTTCTTCATAAGCACCCGACTGCCCTGGTTTTTTTTTTTCTGATCCTGATTCTTTATTTTTCCAGGTGTACGCAGTCAACTCAGAATTCAAAAGCGAGTCAGATATCATCGTGGTCATCACGCGTTGTACGTTCTGTCTATATGAACATTTACCAGAACAAATCAAAAGAGAACTGGAAACTACCGTGCATTTCTTTTTTCTGAGACTTTGCCATCTCCAAAATCATTTCGCAGACAATGATAAAGCCGTCATTGGCTTTCTGGTCTTCTTCATCCTCCTCACCTTGGTTGTTCTGCTCCTGATCGGCTATAAGTTCTACGTCCTGAAACGCCAAAACTCCGGGTGCGCAACATTTCATCCCCACCTCACTTCCCTGCCCTTCTGTCGTCATGTCGCATTTAAGAAAAAAACATCCTTTTGATTTTTTTCTTCTTTCACCTGGCTAACTAAGCTAGCTTCTGTCGTCCTCCTTTCAGGAGGGGGAATGAAAACATCGATCTCATTTCCAGAACACGTGAGTGGACGTCAATTACAAGAACCTCTTGTTGCCTCTTGTTTCCAGAAACAGGATTTCTCATGAATTCTCTAAAATTCACTGACTTTCTGGATTGAATATCCCACAACATTTTCCACTATAGTAGAACCTCGGCTAACGAACTCCGCCAATCGCGAACAAATCGGCCCACGAACAAATCAAATTTTGAATCGACCTGCGATAATCTTTGCTGCATGAACTCACAAACAAATAAACTCTTGGGTTTTCCGTGATGTGGCGTTGTGGCGTAGCGGCAGTTGTGCGCGCTACTCCGTGCTGTTTACATCGTTCATCATTGTGTCTTCCTTTTTTAACGCTTTTTTTGTGCTTTTTTTTCAATAAGTTAGCCCTCATTGCAGCTCCCAAAACAGTTAGAAGTGCAAGTGATAGTGGTGTGAAGACATTTTTATGGAAATAATAGCTAAAGGTGAGAGCGGTGTTGGTGATACAGATCTCGCCAAGCACTACGGCACGGCTAAGACAGAACAAAGGTGCGCTAAAGACAGCTGATGCGGGTAAAGGGGCGACTACGTCAACAAAGCGAAGTTCTCAAGTCTTAGAAGAAGTAAAAAAGTTATTGTTAGTTTGGATAAATGTCAGGAGATATTGCTGGAGATATTATTAGCGTTAACAAGGGTCTCGTTTGCGAGAGGACTTTTGCTGATTTAGTGAAGGAAACGCCGAGTGCAAGTGCTGACAAGAAGAGAAAGAACAGCAGAAACACAGTCGTAATTAAAGTTATTTTTAACTCCTTTCTGTATTTTTGCCGCAAATAAACCCATAAATTAGTGTCAAAAGAGCGCAGTCTATTTTTTGGGGCTAGAAAACGAATCAACTGGATTTACATGGATTCCAATGGGAAAAATTGATTCGGTTCACGAACGGAGTCAAACAACCAATTCAATTCGTAAGCCGAGGTCCTGCCGCGTATCACACGACGGCAGCTTAAGAGCCCAAACCGTCCCAGTGACACCGAACTCTCTATGTGTTGCGAGTTCGAAGCTTGAAATGACCGGTTTCCTGTTGCAGATGATGAGGAGAACCTGCGCAGCGTGGAGCCCATCGATGCCGATGACCTGCTGGAAGAGTACAGAAGAAAATACGTCGATGAGCAACGGCTTTTTTTGGATGAGTTTCAGGTGTTTGTTTTTTTAAATGTTTTTCACATTGTAATCAAAGGCTTGTCATCGGAAGTTAATGTGCAGTGTGTTTTTTTTTTTCATGCTTGCAGAGCATCCCCAAGTTTTTCTCACGCTACAGTATGAAAGAGGCCAAAAGGCCCTTCAATACCACCAAGAACCGCTATGTGGACATCCTGCCATGTGAGTCCATCTATTTCATCTCGCTCACAGTTCTTAAAAGAGAAGGTACTAGCAACGTGTGTGCTATTCATTTATTCACCCTGACCTGAAGCCTAATCCTGAGTTCAAGGTGGCGGTGGGAGTGCATCAGGGACGCGCTCCGAGCCCCTTCTTCTTTGCCACGGTGATGGCGAGGCTGACGGATGCGTTTAGGCAGGAACCTTCACGGGCTTTGATTGTTTGCGGATGACATTGCGATCTGCGGTGAGAGCAGGGAGCAGGTGGAAGAACATCCAGAAAGGTGGAGGTAGGACATGGACTGGAGAGGAGTGAAGGTCAGCAAGACAGGATTCAGGTGTGAGAATGGAAAAGGGACCCAAGTAGAACGGTGAGGCTGCGGGGAGCAGAGATGCAGAAGGTGGTACTTTTTGAGGTCCATAGTCTGGAGCAGTGGAGAAGAGGTAGAGAAGCAGTACCAGGGTGTTGAAGACAGACGTGAGAGCAGCCATGTTGAGATGAAATGAAGATGTGGAGGTTCTTCTTTGGGAGTGACGAGGATTGAGTGGGTCAGGAAAGAGTCCATCAGAGGAACAGCGTGTAAAGTCAGATGGTTGAGACATGGACCGAGGAGGGATGGTGAAGATCTGGGGAGAAGGATGCTGAGGTTGGAGCTGCTAGGCAGAAGGTCTGGAGGAAGACCAGAGAGGAGGTTTACGGATGGAGGGAAAGAGGACAGGAAGTGAATTGGCGTGCGGAGGAGAGGGTCAGAAGGAGGCAGGAGGTCCCCTGAAGGAGCAGCCCAAAGGAAAACTAGAAGACCACTGACATCCACACTTTTAAAAAACCCAAAACGTTTGTTTCCTGCCGAGCGTGCATGCCATCTGTGTCACATGGGCGTCAAAAGCACCAATCGGTGTCTTCTGTTTCCCCTGGAAACAGATGATTACAACCGGGTCCAGCTGTCCACGGGGCATGGAGGATCAGGATGTGACTACATCAACGCCAGCTTCATCGACGTAGGGGGGCGAATCCAAAGCACACTACCGCTTTTGCCATTGACACAATTTCGTGTTGTAATTACATTGTAACAAAGATTTAAAAAAACCACCAAATTTATACATCAAATTAAAAAACAAAAAAACAAAACCGCTGTTTTGGACAATAAACCTGATTGAAGATCGTTTCTTATGTGCAGGGCTACAGAGAATCCAAGAAGTATATTGCAGCTCAAGGTGAAATAAAGATGTTTTTATTCTTGACATGCTTACTCCATCCACTTTTAATCCATTGGTGGCTAAGTGTGTGTGTGTGTGTGTGTGTGTGTGTGTGTGTGTGTGTGTGTGTGTGTGTGTGTGTGTGTGTGTGTGTGTGTGTGTGTGCATGCGTGCGTGTGTGTTTTACAGGTCCAAAGGAAGAGACTGTGAATGACTTCTGGAGGATGGTGTGGGAGCAGCAGTCCTCCATCATCGTCATGGTAACGCGCTGCGAAGAAGGAAGCAAGGTAAAAAAGCGGTTGTTGGGGTTTGGGTTTTTTTTAGCGGTCGTCAATTTTCGACAAGGACAACTTGATTGTGGATCGTCACTGAGGTGTCCATCCGTCCGTCCGTCCGTCCGTCACAGGTCAAGTGTGCGCAGTACTGGCCCTCCACAGACAGAGGGACTGAGATCTTTGACGAGTTCGTCGTGAAATTAAGCTCAGAAAACGACTACCCAGATTACACCGTCCGCCGTCTCAGCCTGACCAACGTGAGCCTCTGCCGCTGCCGTCACACCCGGCCTACGGGGTTTGGTTTCTCGGCGCTTGTCGCCTAATGGTCTCCGTGTGTGTGAGTTCAGAGAAAAGAGAACAACTTGGAGAGGGAGGTGACCCACATCCAGTTCATGAGGTGGCCTGACCACGGCATCCCGGAGGAGCCGCACCTCCTCCTGAAGCTCAGGCGCCGCGTCAGTACCTTCAACAACTTCTTCAGCGGCCCCATCGTCGTCCACTGCAGGTAAACGGTCGCTCGCCCTCTTCATCGCAGCTTGAGGTTGAGACGTCCCCGCCTCTCACGCTCACGGAAACACGTTTGCAGCGCCGGCGTGGGCCGAACCGGCACCTACATCAGCATCGACGCCATGATCGAGAGCTTGGAGGTGGAGAACAGAGTGGATATCTACGGCTACACCGCCAGGCTCCGCAGGCAGAGGTGTTTCATGGTCCAAGTGGAGGTGCAGTGATGTTTCATGAATATTATATTCATATGTATATTATATATATATATGTATCATATATAAAATATATATAATATTATATGTATTTTCCTATCAGTGGTTCTGGAGTATAAGTCACACCCAGCCTTAAAATGAATAATGAAAAAGAAAAAAAACATATATAAGTCACACTGGACTATAAGTTGCATTTTTGGGGGAGAAATTTATTTTATAAAATCAGACACCAAGAACAGACATTTCATCTTGAAAGGCCAGTTCTAGTAATAACAATAGAATAGAGAACAACAGACTGAATAGATGTCTGGTGTGTTAACATCACATATTACCAGTTATTCAATAACTAGAGCATAAACAACATAGCATAACAAGTTTACCAAACTCTCCATCTCACTGCAAATCACTGAATCCACTGAGTTCTTCATCCTCGCTGTCACTTCTGAGCAACTTTTCATCAGTCCCTCTCAAGTTTCTCGCTCACTCCAAACTTTCTCTCTGCTGCTTGATTACCATTTTCAGCTGAATATTTCACTACTTGCAGCTTGTAACCTGCAGAATATCATTTTGTTTTTGGGGGTCATTTGTGTTCAGTGTATCTCAGTTGTCTTTATAAGTTGATGTTTTAAATTTTACATTTTTACAGCAGCACAGGAGTAATAGGAATAGCAGATACAGGCACACGAGCCTAGAGCGTATTCTCCCAGCTGTCTGTGTGAAAATAACGAACATGTGAAATTACCGTACATATTTTAATATAGAAGTCGCACCTGAGTATAAGTCGCAGGACCATGAAAAATAGTGCGACTTCTTGTTAGAAAAATACAGTAAGGGAAATAACAGCAAGAAGCTCACTCGCCCTTCCTGCATGGAGTCTCCATGTTCTCCCAGTGTCTGCGTGGAGTTCCTCCGGGTTCCTCCCACAGTGCAAAGGACTTCTTTGGAAAGACATGTGGATGACAGAGTGAACGGTTGTATGACTCTCTATCAGTGGTCCGCGACCTTTTTAGTGCCGCAGACCACTATCTTTCTGGACGACTTCTTCTGCGCGTGAATCCCCTCTTGTGACGAACCCTTGGACTCTTGGTATTTCCTTTCAAATGGCCGCCACTCCGAGACCCTTCTGGTGTCTCATCTTTTCTAACAAGCTTTTTTCTAACAAGCTGTCAAGTGACATTTGTTCACGGCCCATAATAGCGAGGGTTAGCATACTTGCCGAAAACCCCTTTAGACCAGGCATGTCCAAAGTCCGGTCCGCGGGCCAAATTCAGCCCATGTTCAAAAATACACCGGCCCGCAGCCGATTTTTCCTCATTTTATGTGGTATTCAAATATGAAAGACAAGAGTGATTTTGGTAAAAACTTTAGATTTTTGTTCCGTGACATGAAAAGTATGCCATTCGCAATTAAAAAATTGAACGAATGTCAGGCTGAATTTTCACCTCACCAAATATGGCCCTCTTTGCAAAAAATTCGGACACCCCTGCTTTAGACTGAGTCCAGTGGAGGAGAAGAATACCCGGAAGACTCGGGAAAATTTCACTTTAAGCAACTTTATTCTTTCTTTGCCACCCGAAAACAAATGGTCCACCGTCTGCTGGTTTTGGACCTTTGCTCTGCACGATGTCTGGATGAGAGGGTGAATGGTTTTCACCATCGATAGACTGGCGACCAGTCTGGGGTGACCCCCGCTACCCCCCAAATGGTATGGTAATGTGGGATAAGTGGTACAGATAATGAATGAATGAGTGCATGAATGAATGAAATGGACAAATCCTTAGGCAAAGTCCAGTTACATCAATCAGTACTTGGGTATCTTCTGATGATTCTCCATCGGTCGTCATATTTTGAATTTCTGAAGTTTTTGCTCCGGTGCATTTTGTGTATTTTCAGTGAGCGTTCTTCATGATACTACATTCAGTAATCATACAAAGAATCATACCAGTTTCATGTCTTCACCCGCTGTTTCTCCCCGCAGAGCCAGTACATCCTGATTCACCAGGCGTTGCTGGAACACAGCCAGTTTGGAGAGACCGAGATCCCCCTGGCGGAGCTCCACAGCACTCTGAACACACTGAAGCAGAAAAGCTCCTCCAGCGAGCCCACGTTGATGGAGGAGGAGTTCAAGGTACGACCGCACATCGTTCGCGTCCTGTGAACCCGCGAGCTGGCCGGGTAAATAACCCTCTCATTCCATCCAGAGGGTTCCTGTTTTTAAAAAATTGAGGTCGCAGCAAGTGGGGACGATCACGGAAAACAGGCAGAAGAATCGCTCCTCGGCCGCCATTCCGTGTAAATATCACTCTCGCAACGCCAACACAACAGCGGGACGGCGGAGAGTCGGCTCCCGGCGCCGCTAAGAGTAATCAGTGTCGCAACGTCTCTCGCCCGCCACCTTCAGACGACTACAACAGAGTGCTGCTGAGTGTCAACGAGGAACACTCACAAGACAGTGACGCCGGTGAAGAGGAGGAGGAGTCATCTGATGAAGAGGACGAAGGCTCCTCTCAATACATCAATGCCTCCTACATTAGCGTATGTTGTTTTACAGACACTAGAAACTAAGGGGCGGGGAAATAGTGGTCAAAATCCACAAAATGATTCCCCCAATGCCTGCGATCGTACTGTACCATGCATCTAAAGAGTCGTGTAAAACTTTTATCTCACAACAAAAGACCAGTTTTTAGAATTTTAAGCCGGAGACTGAGATCTTACAAAGACTGCGGATCTTACATTGAAAGATTTGGAAAAGTTTGGGAAAAAATTTGTGGAAAACTACCTTTCGAGTCTTTCGGCAATTTTTTCCATCCATGCTATGCTATCAGCGGGTATTTGCGGAGCCTCCTTTCTGGACTCGGGATGTCCTTCCCCGTTCCCGTTCATTCGCACCGCCTGACAAATACCGTCTCTGCCGCCAATCCCGCTTTGTCTACCAGGTTTCCTTTTTCCGGTTTTGTTGGCGCTCATCTATTGGTCGTCGATTGCGTTACATCATCGTAAAAACTGAAAGACTTGCGATCATATCAGACCCGTTGGATGTTGTCGTAAGCCCGAGCCTGAGCTACGATCGCTCCAAGACTGTAAGATTACCATCTTACACCTAACGGCCGAGATGACGGGAGCGCGCTGCGACTCCAGTAAGACTCTCAAGATTTCCTTCCGGCTTTCAGTTTTAAATCTGCGACTACGAAAAGGTGTCAGCCCTGCAGAAGTTTTCGTCTTCTATTTTGGAGATTGAATGTTTGCCATGAGTCCCAGGGCTTTTCTCACGTTGTTGTTTTGGGCTCACAGGGTTACTGGTGCTCAAATGCCTTCATCACCACGCAGACGCCCCTGAAGGACACGGTCGCCGACTTCTGGTTGATGACGTACCAGAGGAAAGCCTCCACTGTCGTCATGCTCTCCGGCGGCAGTGACGAAGATGAGGTACTTCGCTGTCTTCACTGTTCAGGCCTGACTTGTGCTTCTCATGCAAAATAAATGCAGTCCCGCTTCGCGTATCATCTCCTCGCCAGGATTCCGACGCTGCGTACTGGAGCAAAAAGAAGACGGTGTTCGGGGATGTGGAGGTTGAGGTGGTGAGCACGGAAGCCTTCCCGGCTTTCATCAGACGCAACATGCTAATCCGTCACACCAAGGTACCATGTCAACTGTCTTGACCAAAGTGCTGCATCAAAAGAAAAAAAAAAGTACAAAGTGATAAAAACAAAAAAATAACGCAACGATTGCGCCAAGACTTCACCACCACCGGCTCTTTGTCACTCCCACAGAGGAAAGAGGGTCGGCCGGTGAAGCATTTCCAGTTCCTGGGGTGGGAGAGGGGAGACCTGCCGAAGAAGCCGCAAGATATGACAGATATGATCAAGGAAATGAAGTGCAGCTCCGGCAGCGGGGCGCCCATCGTGGTCCACTGCAAGTAAGACAGCCTCAGACTGAAATGTCCCACAGGGGAGTTTTGGACGACCACACGTTGTTGTTCGTTCGCATGTCCAGGTTTAGAAATGACAGTGACCGAGCTTCCTCCGTTTGAGACGTCCATCAACTGTGTGGAAACCAAGCCTAATATTGGGTTCATTCCCTCATGTCCTGTTATGAGTAGTTGTTAGCCTGTTGGTGTCAATTCAAATCAGACCTTATTTATAGGACGGCAAATTACAATACAGTCGTCTCAAGACCCTTCACGCTCTTTAGTATTATTTACAGTAACCCAACGTTCACCCATGAGCTCGCTCTTGGGGACATTGGCAAGGAAACACCGCATTGGACGGATCCTTGCTCAATGTGGGCGTCCTTCAGCCTCGACCGAGATTGTGAATGACAGAGAGATAAAAAGCAAGAGTGTGATGGAGACAGAGGGGATATGAGGGTTGAAATGATCTATCACTACTGCTAAGGGTAGCGCTAACAGGTACATGCTAATAGCTGACATGATGCAATAATAGATTTGATTACCGTCATTACACATTTACAAGTTCAGGGCAATGAAATGCAGTTTAGCATCTAACCAGATATGCAAAAGAAGAACAGCAAGTGCAGATAGAATAGATAAATTAACGATATGTACATGCTATATTATGTCAATAATTTCCAGGTGATTTATGAACGTAGTTTACAGTGTCATAGTTTAAATGTGGTAGATGATGGACAGGAGCTAAGGACATCGATTACAAGTACAGTTGAAATGGATGAATATATCTCGGGTCACTAAACTAGTGTTGTATTGCAGGTTGGCGTGTGACTGCTAGACAGTCGGGCAGTATAGCGGTTGTGGAAAACAGCGCAGGAGTATAGCTTTATTTAACAGCTTTGTAATTCAGAATATTCATGAATGTTCATAAAAGAAATATCAAAGATGGACGTCCGGTGAGACGCTGCATTAGATACACCCACGCCCCTGTGGAAAAGAGAGCCCAGGGACACGGGAGGTCAGAGGGACACGGGTGCAGCCGGGATGGGAAGGAGACAGGTGCATCTTGGGAAATCATAAAACACAAACGTCACCTGAAACAAACGAAACAACAGCCTGAGATTCCATGCGTGTGTTTGCGACCCCTCAGCGACGGCTCGTCCCGCTCCGGGTTCTTCTGTGCCCTCCTCAACCTGCTGGACAGCGCGGAGGCCGAGAAGCTGGTGGATGTTTTCCAGGTGGTCAAAACTTTACGCAAAGAGCGACAGGGAATGATCACCAGCCAGGTGAGAAAAACCGTTGTCATGTTAAAAAAAAGTTATTGTGTCGTGCCTTCAAATGAACTTGTTTTACTTGAAATAACGAGTCCTCTGTGACCTTTGGACCGCTACCCCCCTTAACCCACTGTCCCGATGCGCGTGTCGGACAGGACCAGTACCAGTTCCTATACGAAACCCTGGATGGGGTCTACCCAGTCCAGAACGGGGATGTGAAACCAGCGCTGGCTTCCAATGTCGACTCCGTCCGCATTGAAAACGAAGCCAAAGCGACGCAGCTGCCCGCCGGCGCTCCCAACGGCAACCGATACGAGGAAGCGGAGAGTGTGCCCCTGGTGGCCGTTGAAGGGGAAGACAACCGACGCCAGGCCGGAGATTCGAGGAGCCACACGGGGCCGAGCGCCGGCGCCCCCGTCCAGGAAGGGGTGTGATGAGCGGGGCGTTCTCGCCGGTGCCTTTTACTTCTTGGAGCGAGCACTTGAGTTGAATAGTTCCCAACATGAATGTAGAGACAATTACGGTTGAAGACGGAGCGGTGGAGCTTTGTTTGAGAATTTTATTACATTTTAATGTCTGTCTTCAAAGATGGGATAGATGGGTTATTATCCATGTTTTGAAGGGCCGAAGGGTTGGAGCCCATGGGCTTTGTCACCATTATCGTCCCACACTTTCCAAAATTTGCTCTTTGAAACCTGTAAAATCATTACTTTGGAAACTATCCTAAAACAAAAACAAAAAAAACCCAGCTGATAGAACATTGAGGAAGTTCTGGACCTCTCCGCACTCCCGGGCTTCAAAACATTGTCTTCTCAAAGTGTGGCTGGCGTACGTGGATCTTCTATCTGCAAAGTTTACATTACATGCTGTTATTAAACTATGAGGCTTTTGATTATGGGGGAGGTGAAGCTTCGACGTAAAACACGTTGTTTGGTTGGATGCCAGATTTACTGCATTCTAACATGCACCTTGTTTATATTTCAATAATTTAGCTAAAAATCCTGGATGACACATTCTGTATCTCTTTTATGGATATTTTGTTATAGATTTCATCATTTATTATGTAACACTGCAAAATCGAAGTAAAAAGACGTATTAAATGAGACAATTGTCCTTCCACTCCACGCCATCTTCATCACTGACGGACACGTGAAAAGGAATTTATTCATTGCAATAAAGTGAAAATATCGCTAAAAACTTAAAGAAAGAAAAAAAAAAACAACGAAAAAGGCATAACAGTTGCAGAACGTAAGACACATAAGACGTGAGAATGTACAGTTTCCTTACAGTCGAGACTAATATGCACACAGATCACACAGCAACCCCGATCTGACCTCCAGTCTCCATTAAATCCCACTGATTTTTCTTGAAATCCATAAAATATCCATCACTTGTGAGAAATAAACGATCTACGTATGAAGATGCCGGTGAGAAAACATTCAAACTTTGCTTTCATGTGGAAAAAATTCAATTTCTCCGGATCATGACTGCTAATAGGAATAAACGTAAATAAATAGATAAATAAATAAAGTTGTCCAAAATCAAATAACGGATTCTGATGGTTTCTCAAATCTACCATGAAAAAAAAATACGCGAATGTCCACGATAAATATATAAATTGCTACACAAACACATTTGAACATGCATTTCTGACACCTCTTGAAGAGACGTTTCGATATAAGTTAAACTTGTATAAATCTCCATAAAACAGCAAAACGTCTTGCAGAGACAGGCAGTTCAGAACCTTCAAAAAATTGAAAGGCCCGAAAATAAATCTTTATATGTTCAACTCTGTGCATAAAACACGTAATTCAAGAGATAGAAAAACCATTCCAGGGATTTAACACGGGCTAGTGCTTGTACGTCTCATGTTGTAATACCACTTTATACCACAAGAGGCAGAAGTAAGTCACTGTAGTGGTTTGGCTCTGAGCTCCGCCGAATGTTTAAGCTCCTCACACACACACACACACACACACACACACACACACACACACACACACACACACTCTGACAGGGATTTACATTGAACCTTCACTCTGCCCGTGTTAGCTTCTTCCGGACACGGAGTGACTTTGAAAAGAGTAGCGTGTTCGAGTACTCGGGGATTGTCATTTGCAAAGATGCTACAGTATCGACACGCGCACGTGCAGTGGAGAATAGTTGCGTGTAAAAAGAATACCTTAAATTACAGAAATGAATTCATTTACTTTCATGTTTAAATCCATTTCAGCTTGGTCAATATACAAAATAAGATTTGTTCCATTAAATAAAGACCGGAGAACATAATGATCATATCCGATACCAAGGAATGCTGCGGGAAATGCGTGCATCATTCAGTAAGTACTGTGTCACTCGGCAAAACAAGCTCGTACTGGACTTCAAAAGTCTTTTTTTTTTTTTGTTCTTGTGTAGTCTCTGGTCCTTTTCTAACAACCTCTGTGAAGTTAGATAGAAAACACCCATATAAACAGATCTCAACGTGAGACGAAGCCGACCGTGGAGCGTCTTGAGTCGCGATTCAAAGAAGAGTGAAGGGTGCATCATTAACTGTGAGGGAAAAGAGTATTATCCCATAAACCCCAACAAAGCACAGAAAACCTCCAAGACTCCATTCCCAATTAGACCCATTGCCGTCAATACTTGGTGATACTTGAGTAAAACTTGAGGAAAAGTAGAACGCGGATGATCCGTCATTCATATATTTTTTAAATTCTTTTACTCATATTGTCTCAGTGTTAGCAGCGAAGATGCTGCCAGACGGTGATGGCAAATAAGAAGCTCCGCCCGATCAGGGACATCGCCGCTCGGATGGAATAATCCAGATGTCCTTGTCGTCCATCAGCGCCGAAACGTTTTCACTAAAACAAGACATTATGCCGAATCTTGGGATTCAGGAAGCGTCACTGCACAATCCGCTAGTTTGTGCAAACCTGCCTCGGCTGCCTCTGACTTTAAGGACCAAAATTCAGAACTTTGGGTTTGATTTTACTTCTGGAGCCAGAGAGGGCGGCCGGTACTCCGGCCCAAAAAGAAGAAAAACATAAAGAGTCGCACTGACACCGTTTGGTTTGGTTTGAAGAATCAGGTCAATTTCCCAAAGACTGTTCTCACATGGGTTTCCAGGGTGGCACTGTGGTGCAGTGGTTAGCGCTTCCCCCTCACAGCAAGCAGGTGAGTGCGGCGAGTTTGCATGTTCTCCCCGTGTCTACCGGGTTTCCTCCAGGTTCTCCGGTCTCCTCCCATGGTCCCAAAAACGTGGAGGAGCTTCTTTGGAGACACGGAATAGCCCAGGCGGTGATCGACGAGCAACGGGTCAAGGGAAAACGCTACGACACTGGGTGCAGGATGAGCGTGTAGATAACGAACGAATGAATATGTTTTTCTCTTTTAAATGGCAAAATACGTGTCAGTTCAGCGGCCTCGGCATGGGAGTGTGACGTTCACTGTTCGTTGATGATGCTTAGCCCCAGCTCCTCCGGGGTCGATCCCGTACTTCATGACCGCACGCCACCTCAAGGCACAGCCATTTATTTCGCGTGCTACAAACGAGAAGCTCCTCGGCTGGTCCCGTGAAACATGACCCCTCTCCGCGTGTTTCCGCGTGATCTAAAACGATCCCCAGTCATTTTCACAACACCACGTCTGGGTTTGGTAGCTTGAGGGTTTGGGCTTTATTATGGTTCATCATCTGGTTCAACAAATCAAACCAGCTCAGGCATCAGCTTCAGTGTTCAGTTTCGTTTTTCGTCCCCGAAGCTTGATTAGCTTTGCGTGGCGGTTGCAGGTCGGACCTGGGCGGGGTCGCACGGAGCTTTGGTGTTGTCGTACTGGGCCTTGGCGGTCTCGGGACGCGTTTTGGACTCTTTCTTCGGCGCCGGAGGGATTACGGGCTCCCAGAGGAGAAACTCGTGCAGGAGAGTGTTGACGGCCTCGGGGCATTCCATCATGACCATGTGACTTCCATCTTCCAGGACCTTCAGGAAAGCCATTAGGAGGATCTGACAAAGAGCAAACAACAGCAAAATCACTTGGAAGGTCCACATTTGTGCTAAAACAACATCCTAGTTCCCAACCCTGCATCAAACAATGCGAAAAGATAATTGTGATGATCGCTGCCGTTTCCAGATTTATAACACTTTGGAAATTTCTCCTCACCAAAGTCTGGGTTCAAAGTCCTCCCTTGGAGGATGGGCAGGGACTACATTTGGAGGCTGACTTCATATTCAGCAGCCAAAGTGTACGCTTTCACTTGAGTTACTGAAAACCTTTTTTTCAGAGACCAGCGAGGCGCCAAGATTTTTGGCATTTATATATATACATATGTATATATATATATACAGTTTATATATGCACGTATATTTTTTAAGCTTCCGTGCTTCACTAGTCAGCAGACATGGTTGATTGAGATGCGAAAAAACCTGCAGCCTCCACATTAGAGAAAAGAAGTTAGGATTTTAAGCAGTTTAACAATAGCTAATTTTCAAAAATAATTTTGTCTGACTCTTCTTGCATATTTTCTTATTGTTTTTTAAAACTTGAAATTTAATTCATTCATTGTCTGTACTATTTATCTTGCACTCAAGATCTCAGGGTGGCTTGAGCTGATCCCAGCTGCCACTGGGCGAGAGGTGGGGGTTCCCAAGGACCGGCTGCAAGTCGATCGCGGGGCCACGTATGGAGACATACAATCATTCACATGCAACCATTCAGTCTCTCATCAACGCGTCATATCGACACGTAACCATTCACACATCATGGAGACATCCAACAGTTCACGTGATATAGAGACATACAACATTTTGTCGTTCACACATCAAGGCAATTCTGGATCTCCAATCGCCTTCCTGCTGCGTGTTTTGGGCTGTGGGAGGAAACCGGAGAAACCCGAACGGAAAGGCCACCTGTCGGCGTCCAACCAGGGACCTTGTTTCTGCGAGGCGGAAGCCCTGGTGCCGCCACACAGAATGTTCCCTTCCAGAAGTGTGAGAAAAGATGGACTTGAACTTAGAAGTGGAGTTCAAGTGACTATAAAGAACGGGATTTTTCAGTACTCTTCTGCAGCAGATGAACTGAAGCTGTTTGGGGCAGGATTCTTTACCAACGTCCGGCTCGTGACAAATCTGAAAGTATGAGTGTCCCCCTACCTCCGCCATCCACTGGTCCTCCTCCACAGGGACAAACTTGTCATGCAAGCCGTGAACCAGCAGGACGGGCACTGTGAGCTCGGCGTGGTAGACCTCGTCGCCCTCGGGCCAGTACTGACCGCTCATCATGGCACGCAGCACGAAAGAGGACACGTTGAAGGCGTTGTTCTCTTTCAGCAGCTGTTTCTCTTTTGCACCCTGGCGAGCAAAACCGGCCCTGCGGGAGGGAACATGTATGCTTGATTTAGACGTGAAGACGTGTATGCCTATCATACATCAAAAAAGATTAGCACAGCTCGGGTTTACAGGTTCGGTCATTGTTGTTTGTCCTACTTGAGGAAGCTCCAGGCGAGCAGCGGCGACAGGCAGTGAAGCACGCAGGTGGGCAAGTTGAAGACGGAGCAGAGGCTGGGCTCCAGAGCCGTGGGACCTCCTCCGTTGATCATGACCATCTTGTGGATCTGGTCCGGATACTCGTGAGCCAGGAACGTACAGAACGACACGCTACACGAGCAAGACAAGATCCCGGTTACAAAATCGCGGCCCGGGTGGGTCATGATGCTTTCCATCTGGAGCAGGTCTTGACCATGCTCTTCAAAATGATCAGCATAGGTGTCAAACTCTGGCCCATACCAAATGACTATTAGAGCTGGCCCGCCGCTATTCTTGCCTAAGCGCATGTACCGCTAATACTACAAATCCCAGAATGCTCTGCTGCTGTTTTGGCGCGAAAATCACGACAGGACCCATAAACGCCCTCTCCTCAGATGAAAGAGACCTTATGCTAATACGTGCATCGTGCTAACCCCCTCTGAAAAATGGCGAAAAGAAAGGCAGAAAACAGTTACTTTATTTTTTTACATTTATTATTATCCAGTGGAAAAAAATTACCATTGCAATGTATTTCAGAAGGCTGTATATAGAAAGAGGCTTACGATTTTTATTTAATTTTAATTTAAGAAGTGGATGCCATTGATGTGTGTTTTAATTTGAATTTTGATTTTGCATGCGTGCAATATTAAGTTGTGTATTGTTTAGTATTAAGCTTTGCTTGTTCCATATTCAGTTTTTAAGCAAAACTTGTTTGGGTTCGTATGAAAAGGTTCATTGTTTTATCTGGAGGAAGATTTTTTTCAATAAATGTCAATATTGGCCCGCGACCCTGTTCCACTTTTGAACTTTGGCCCTCTGTGTATTTGAGTTTGACACCCCTGACAGGAACCCTATGAGCAAACTCTTGGCGACAGCGGTGAGGAAAAGCTGAGCCTAGAAACCTTGACAGATCCCTGCTGAATGTGGGCGGCCTTCTGCCTCGACCGGTTGGGGTTTTAAGCTATCATTATGCTACTATGATTAGCAAATGCCCTGGATTTACATTGGGAAATTTTAAAATAAGACCAAGGTCTGTGCATTGCTTAAAGTGATATCTATTCTAAAATAACGGCCGAGAATTAGCTCAAGGATATTTTGTTCCTGGGTTAAATTGCCCTTTTACAAAGAAATTACAAGTCAACGTCAGACTGCCGAATCTTTCAAGGATCTACTTACCCATAAGAATGTCCGATGAGGATGTTCCTCCTGCGAGCGTATCTCTTGAAGACGAGTCGTATGTCCTCCGCCAGGGCGTAGAAGGTGTAAGCCGCCGCTATCTGCGGGGCCGAGCTGGCGCCGTGTCCGGCCAGGTCCGGGGCGATCACCTCATAGCCGAGCCGAGACAAGAAGTCCATCTGACTCCCCCAGATATCCAGGGAGCCCCCCACCCCGTGGATGAAGAAAACGGCAACGTCGGGATGCGTCCCCCTGCAGGCGGAGATCCTCCTCTCGCAGTCGATAACCACGGTGCGTTTGGGCTTCCGCCTGCGTCTGGGCTGCGACGTTTCGGGGTTTCCGGCAGCGGGCGCCTCTCCCGCCGTTTGATCACCTGCCGCGGAGTCTATCCTGGCCTCGGGGAGGCTGAGGGCCGGCGAGGCCGGGCCGCAGTCCGCCATCTCCACCTCCACGGAGCGGTGGGGTTCCGCTTCTCCGTTCCGGCAGTGTTTCAGTTCTGCGGTCGCTCTGTCCCCAAGATTCTCGATGAACAGCTGCCCGTTACGATACACCGTGATCTTCCTTTTGCAGCTGACGCTGCCGCCCTGCTCCGTGGGCTCCTCCGACACCAGCCTGTCGGGGATTATATGTCTGACTCGTAACACCCGGCCCGGCTTCACCTCGATGAATTCATAACCGTCCGAGGGTTCGGATGTCTCTACGGGAACCACGATGTTGGCTGACTTGGAGGTGAGGCAGCAGAGCAGGCCTTCCATGAAGCCGGTCAGCATGGCTGCCAGGCTGGAGGGAGTCAATGCAGACGTCGACCCGCACAGAAAAACAAATATTCAATGGAGGAGCGCAGGAATCACGATGATGACATTTACGAGCTAGATAACGTATTGCACTCTGCGGTGCAATTGTAGTACTGCCGTTACTCAAACATACTTTTACAGGAACACGTCTGCTGCTACAGAGTGTAATCTACAAATGTAATATTTATAATTTGATTTATATTTACTAACATAGCTATTCATTAAAGATGAAACACCACAGCATTACATAATACAATATTTACATCGCAGTGTGTAATGAAGTACTCTGGGACGTCAGCTGTGATCCCGGGTTCTGGGAACGGATGCATCTTCAAGCAGCATCTCCCGCATTGCCAAGTAAAGACACCAGCTACATTTCAATACCTTTTTTAAATGAATAACAATAACGTGAGTTAATTTTTTTTTTTTCATTAACCTCTCCTGAAAGTACGGCGCCCCTTGAGGTTAAACCACGGCGGGGAATGCAGACAATGCATGCAGGCAGAGTCGATCGCCAGGCAGGGTCCGCGAGTCTCGGCTGGTGGCTTTATCCCTCCTTCCTGTTGCTCTGCTCCCGACTAGAGGGGATTATACTTTCTAAGTCCACAACAACACAATCTGTCTACCTCCTCCTCTCCTGATGAAAACACGGCGAGCGTCTGCCGCCACGCCACGTCTTTTGCTACACTTGCAGCCCCATCAGCTGCCGCTTTCATCTGGGGATTACATGGCACAATGTAACGGAGCGATCCTGCCACGCTGGCGATTCACATGCCCGTTCTGCTTATACGTGCACATCCATGCAAAGAGCAGAGCTGGGCGGAGGCCGGGAAGGGGTTGGAGATGATACTTCCTGTCGTGACTATCTCTACTCCGTCAAATCTTCATGTGATGTCTGGCAATGGTTCTGGCGTCACCTAGAGCTGGTCCACAGGGAAAACTGTGAACGTGCCGGGATATTCAGAAGCACTTTCTTGACAGCGTTATATCACCAGATCACCGTGATTCTAAAAGTCATTTTATTGATCTGAAATTCAAATAGATAATTTCATCATCTTTAACGTTTTTTATATTTTCTTAAACAATTTTCGAATCATATTTTGACAAGGATTGTTCTTTGTTTATTTCATTTATTTATTATTTCTTGATTTCTTTACCTACTTCCTTGCTGACTTTTTAAGATAATACTTTAAGTGGAAATTCAAATTTTTAGGATATTTATTTGTTTTTTTTATTTAAGGTTTTAGCTGATTTCTCACCTATTTTCAGCCGGTTCCTTGTTGATTACCATTTTTTTTTCAGCTAGTTTTTCTTTTCTGCTTCTTGGCAGAGTTTATTCTAAAAGATATTCCTTGCTGACTTTTAGATCATTTTTACCCCTTTCTATGGTGATTACTTACCTATTTATGTATTTGTTTTTTTATTCATTAGATTTATCTTCTATTTATTTATCACATTGCTGAAAAATACACAATGACATATGAGACAATCTATCTTTCTTTAGAAATACATTATTTTCCACTATTTTCAGTAATGAGAATAATTCATAGCGTGATGCCACAGGTAACCGACATTGAGGGAAAGCTCTTGATAATATATTTATAATATTCCGATCATGATCTGCCGTCAGTAGAACGCTGACCTCATAGCCGAGCGGTGATTCGACGGCAGCATAAATTAAAAATGCCCTTGAGAAACACTCAATGCTGAAATGTAAGTAACAGTATTCAGCTGAGAGATTCTCCCAACGCGTGTTTCTCTTTTTCACTTTGCCGTTTGTCACATGAAAATCAGCAACAATAATAACGGGGCTGTTGGAAATGACCCCGGTCCTCGGCCACTGAACGAGCGCAAATTCAATCGACAAATGTATGAAATATTGGAAAGCAGCTGCAGCGGGGCTCCACTGATGCCAAATCTCAATTCCTTTTAACTTACACACATTTCTGGCCGACTTCGCAAAGACGCACGCAGGTCAACAGTCGGAATGAGAGAATCCTGCAGCATTAACATTGAGTTCACATCCGCAGAGACCGCTGAGGCCATGATCTACCTCCAGGCTGATGGCCGACAGCAAAGAAAATACAGGCTGATATAGATATGTGATCAATGAATTGACTGGTTCATTAAGAGAGGTGCAAAATAAATACGTCTTTTCTGACCCTGACGCGCTCCAGGACCTCCTGATTTACAATCTTTGCTCTGGATATAATTGAAAAGGGGTACAGTCAGAAGAGTCTGCAGGACATAAACTGCACCACGTGACCATCTAAGAGTTGGCTGCACACTGGCTGCCTGATAAACCTGTACACATTTCATACCTTGCTGTAATAAGATAATGGATTATCATAACATTAAAAAGTACGATTTCACCTGTCATTCAAAGTTATGTGGTAAAAACCTCGATTTATTGCCATTGTTGATTTTTTTTTCCGAATTACTTTTGCAATAATCTGAAAATATTCTTCTTTATTTCTTTCTGCAAATTAATCTAATTTGTAAAATCCATGAGACATTACATACAATTGAAAAGAAAATAATTTTATAAAATCTGCAAAAAAAAAACACATATGTAGATAAATAGATCTCCAGGAAATGACAAACGAAGCATGAGATTTTTTCTTTTAAATGAAAGCACTGC
This sequence comes from Fistularia tabacaria, assembly GCA_901007705.1. Lineage (NCBI taxonomy): Eukaryota > Metazoa > Chordata > Actinopteri > Syngnathiformes > Fistulariidae > Fistularia > Fistularia tabacaria. The sequence continues at coordinate 36,150 of CAAKHD010013878.1, forward strand.
TGAAAAGCTGAGATATATTGATCGTGCTTTAAATGTTTGTGTAAGTCTATCAACTGGAATTAAATGAAAGTAGTCAATTTGTGTGAACAAAACAAGTGACCGGATATTGCAATTTTCACTCCGCATCGCCCAGCCCTTCGTGCATGTTGCATCGTTTACACACACACGCACACGCACATGCACACAAACACACACACACACACGCACACACACCACACACACACACACACACACACGCACACGCACACACACACACACACACACACACACACACACACACACTGTTTCCTGCAATAAAGTCCCACCACGACGAACCCAGAGCGCACGAAGTGCATGGGGTTCTGCTGTTGCGCTGTTGTTCTGTGTGTTTTTCTGCACTCTTCGACACGGACGCTCAGACGTCACCTTCACTGTGCACTAACCCTCTGTAACCAGCTCTCCCAAATCACAAATAAACAAGTCCAATGAAAAGTACTACCATGAATCATAATTATAACGATACACTGGCAGTAAACAAAAGACGTACCTTTATATTTCCAGCAATGAGAGTAAAATGTGATCAGGTTTTTTCTCGAGGCATCGAAGAAGACGGACTCCTATAATCTGTTGTGGCCAATCCAATAATCTAATCTGTCCCTTGTCCTGTCCTCCACACGCCCACGGCGCCACAGGCTCCTGGGTATCTGCATGTTTGCGTCGCGATGCCGGTGACGAACCGGAGCCCGTCCGGTTGCAGGGAGCTGTGGGCAGACCGGTGGGTGACCTGCTGGTGGAGGCGGGGGGGCCCACCTGCTGCTGCTGCTGCTGCTGCTGCTGCAGTCTGACTCCGGACATGTGGCTCCGATCCCTGGATTCTGACTGAAAATATGTCCTGACTCTTAAACTTGGTCCCGTTTAAAGGGTTAGAACTTTGAGGTGCTGGGAAACTACGTTTTATACTTGTGTAGGGGATTAAGTAATCCGTTGTAAACAAGCCCTTCACTTGTTGTTAAAGCTATGCAAGGAGTGGGAAATGATCATATTGATTTATGTATGATTTTCTTTTAAGAGCAAACACTATCATCTATATGCATCGGCCATGAAGTGGGAAATAGACACTCAACGCCATTGTTTGACATAATTCTGAATGTCATTTGAACACATACTTTCCAACCAGATTTTCGTGAATTATCTCATGACATTAAAGCTTTGCAGCCGTTAAACTTCTTAGGAACCAGACCTAAAATAAGTCCAGCAGATTTGCCTTCAAATAAATAAATGGCATATTCATATATTCTGCAATTTTCAGTGAGAGGGGGGACAATTTCTATTGTTATTACTACTACTATTACTACTACTATAATGAATGCTATTCTTGTTATTATTGTGTTGTAAAAAAAAAAACAACTCCAGACACACTTTGCATCATTAAACTACTTCAACAAATGTGTTTTTTTGTTTTTCTCCATCGGTTTCTATGGAGACTGAGTGCAGAACATGCGGTGGAAAACGCATCTCAGACAAGATGCATTACCGGAACTTAAACGTCAAACACTGTCTTTACATGAGGATCAAGTTAACGGATGACAGTTTTTACCTTTCAAACAAGCACAGCGACGGGACGAAGCTACAGTTATTAGGGTTGAAAGGGTATTTCATAAAGATCGGTTTTATTTCAGCGTGAAACACCAACAACATAAACAAACATTTAATTCGAAGCTTATTATGAAGGATCTCCAGTCACTGTCAAGGCAACTCCGACACCGCTTACTGATTGGCCGCTAGGTCACATGGTTAACCACGTGGCACAAGAAACCGACCAATCGGGACATCGGGGGCGTGGCTTCGAACGCATCGCCACAATCATGCTAGCTTGATAAGTCCTCCGGCGTTGCTAGTTTTGCTAACTCATGCAATGTCAATTGGGGCCATTTGCACACTATCAGTCTTTTAAACAGCGCCCGGAATCTAGAATGGAAGCGGCTATTTAAATAAGTGCATCGCTGTCTTCTATGGCAAGAGCCGCTCGCTAGGCTAGCTCTGTCGGCCAACTACCCCTCCCGTTAGCTAGCGTGGCTAAGCGTGACAACGTTCCCCTGCCTGCCGCCCCGAGCAGCGTAGCAGACACCGAGTCGAGCTCTCCCGTCGGCGTTGGAGGATTTCTTCCATTAACATGGACAAGGTACTTCAGCAGTAAAACCCCTCGCCGGCGCAGGCGGGGGCTGCAAACCTCCGCCCGCGTCGCGGCAGTAACGAGGGTAAACGAAATGGTAGCCGTTAGCATCATCCGCCCCTGCTACACGGCATTCATTCACCGAGGCCAAACCGGCGAGCCCTCCGTGCCGCTCGGCTCTCGGACGAGACACCTCGGCCCGGCGGAGCGCTCCGGTCCCCGGGGGGTTAAAGGGGGCCGGCTAGCAAACACGGCTCGGGTGGAGACGGAAGGGGGAACGCCCAGCCCCGGCTCGGGTCGAACGGGGAGAAAGGGGGAAAACAAAGATGCTAATAGTTGCATCTGCAGTTTGAAAGCTCACGTCAAATAAGACGTGGTGTCTTGTTTTTTTTTTATTAGCACATCGAGGTCTTGTCCTTCCTTATGTTCAAGTGGAGGTCATTCCTGTGCGTTCACCTTTCGAGGGCTGATGTCGCATTTATTGACGAGTCTTTGTATTACAACGCTTTATTATGTCTCTATTACGTGTTGTCCTGTGCAAAACACGCAGAGACGCTGGAGCACATCGATGTCGTGTCCCCGGCATTGAAGGTTTTTTTTTTTTTTTGTGGATGCTCGTTTAATATTGCATTTTAGGAATTCCAGCTACTTAATTACACTGTTCCTGAAATGAAACGTTTAATACACACAGGCATTAGTAGGAATCAAATTCATCAATTCATACACAACAGCTTGGAACCCTTATGTCTGTCCTGAAGATGCCTTTTAAGTTGATCTATTATCTGTATTTCCCCTTTAAAATTACAAAGTGGTTCGTACTTCCGCCTCACAGCAGAAGGTCCCTGTGTTGTCTGCGTTGGTTCTCTAGCTTCCTCCCACAGTACGAAAACATACAGAAGGTTATTGGAGACCCTCGATGATTGAATTAGAGAGTGAACGGTTGGAGGTCGAGGCTCCAGCACCTCCGCGGCTTCAGGATAAGCGGCATAGAAAATGAATGAATGAATGAATGAATGGTTTTCCCCCTTTTTTAAGTGTCCGCAGGGAACTGAGTATCACGCCGTAAGAGACAACAATTCACAATGCATAAAGATAAATGCATGTCTGTACCTATAAGTATCTGTAAGACTGTATCAGGTTGAGCTCGTTGTTTGTCAGAGCCGTGCTCAGGCTTAAAGTGTGTACTCTGGATGCACCATGAATTGTATGATCTTTTATCTAAACAGCTGTCGCATAGTTGAAAGGGATCCTCTCTTTGAGCCGCTGCTTCAGCCTCAGATACCGGTCAGTTTGGTAAAAAGCGGAGTCACAGTTTGACAGTTGTTTGAATTCAGGACGCAAGCAGTTGAGCAAAGAGCCAACGGTCAACTCGAGGCCGTCTTCACGGACTGACAAATCATCCTTCACTCTCTCCTCAGGCTGATTTCTTGAAAGGACTTCCTGTATACAATAAGAGCAACTTCAGCAGGTTTCACGCGGACTCCGTGTGTAAAGCATCTGTAAGTAGACTGTAATAATTAAAAGTCTTCAGCTCTTTTTGCCTGCAACTAAAGATCTGTGCACATAGCAAGACAAACTAGCCAAGTTAGCGTGACACCTCACTGTCCACTCTTACAGAACAGGAGACCCTCTGTTTACCTCCCAACACGGGAATATCCTTCTGAACAGAGTAAGTACCAGTAATGATGACAAATATATTCAGAAAGTGCTTTCCATGCAAGAGTTGATCAATGTAAGGAATGTTTGAACATTTAGTTAATTCAAAACCAGTCAAATGTGAAAAGCGGCATTGAGGGCCTCGGGCTCATGGATTGGAAAGTACCCTGTTGTAACATGTCTCACTGGCGGTTTGAGAGTAACTCGTATTTCCTCCACAGTTATTGTAACCGAGAAAACCAACATCCTCCTGCGTTACCTCCACCAGCAGTGGGACAAAAAGGTGAGCGCCCGCAGCTCTGCGCGAGCCCAGCGTTTCAATTATCGATCTTCACATTTGGCGCCGCCGTGGTGACGCTCTCGATCGTTTGTGTCACACAGAATGCCGCAAAGAAAAGGGAACAGGAACAGGGGGAGGGTGACAGCCCGGCACCCCCGAGGAAGATCGCCAGGACAGACAGCCAAGAGATGAATGAGGACTCATAAGTGCATGTGTGTGTGTGTGTGTGTATGTGTGCGCGCGTGTATGTTTTGTTTTTTTTTGTTGTCGTTTTTAATTTTTGTGTGTTCAGGGCATAGCCAATATAAACAATGAACAGAAGGTGTGAACCCACCTGAACAAAGACTTTGAGCCGTTCTGCATCGCAGCAGGATGCTGCTCCCGGCGCGATCGGGGAGATTTCTGTCAACAAAGCAGCGTGTTGTTGTTTTTTTTTTATTTTTTTATTTTGGCCTAGAGCTCGTGTACACGGGGGTCGGATGCGGGCGGGTGAGTGTGGGATAAACATTGTGAAGATAAATTATCGTAAAAAGGAGAGAGGAAAGTTCGACTCCCAACATTCTCTTCCCGAATGTCAGTCGCAGACCCCCGAGGAAAGTGAAGAGCCCTTGCTGAGGCGGTCCGGCGGTCTATTGGCTGTTTCCTGTGTTTGTTTGTATGCATGCTGAGCCGTGTGTGTACCGTGTGTCGTACTGTACATGTGAGCTGAGCGACTTGTCGAAACGCGTCGGCGGAAGACTCGACCGGTCAAGTCCCGAACCATTCTCGTGTGATTTGTTTCTTTTTTTTTTTTTTCTCTCCCCCCTTCTTTTTTTTTTTTTTTAAAATCTATTGTTTATGTACGGCAATGCGCTTCCTGCCAGCCACAGTGCCCACCCCACTCAGAGTCACTGCCCCCTCTGCAACCACACGGGGGCATCGTGACGTTTCTCCACGCCGTCTCGTTCTGCCCGATCAAGAATACACTGTGAAAACAGCACAAAGTAGAAGCAACTCTTTCAGACTCGCCCTTAGGTGTGTGTGTGTGTGTGCGCGTGTGCGTGTATGTGTGTGTTTGTGTACGAATATTCGTATCTCCTCTCTGTCCTGGAACTCGCGCTGCCGTAGGATGAATCTTCCTCGGCGTTCCCGGGAAGTACTTTCACCGCCCGAACTCTCGCTGAGACTCACACTTAAATGTTTTTTAGCGTGTTCCGTTTTGAGTCAAATCGGTCGAGTTTTTAAAGAAGCGCTGAAACATTTAGCTTCAATATCGACACAGTTCAGTGACGGCAAAGAGATCATGTCAACCGACGTTTGGGAAAAGGGAAGAAAAAAATAAATAAAACACATGACCGCGCGTGTAAATAAAGCCAGTGCCAGAATTAGCTTATCAGATGGAGAGTCTTTTTCTTTTTGTAAAATAACCCGTGCAAAAGGACAGAATCGGAAAGCAGCCCAGCGGAGGCGCAGAGGGGCGGCCTCGGTGCCAAGCGGAATTCATCTCGCCTTGCATGTTCACATCCTCACGTCACACTTCTGGACCAGTAATAAAACGTTAGGGGTTCGTGCTCATAGTTTTATCTCGTGTGGCTGTGAAATCTATTAGTATTAGAGGCCTTACAACCTGTCGCCGTGGTTTGGACCTGTTTTTTTTTTGTTTGTTTTTTTTCTATTTTCTTTCCCAGCTCAGCTCTGGGATTGGGATTTTTATCTTCTTTTTATTTCGTCCCGAGCTTGTCGGAAGAGCCGGAGTAGCTGATTATGGGCGGGGGGGTGGGGGGGGGAGTCGCAAGGGGAATAATGTTTTCTGCCACAGAATGCACAAGAAGCATGCACGGAGGAGTGCAGTCGCCATCCTGCCTTGTTCCTGAGGTTCAGTTTGTATCGTAGTCCTACTGTACAACACTGGATGAAGTTTTTTGTTGTTGTTTTTTTTTAATTTAATTTTTTTTTTTTTTTTTTTCAATGTTCTTATCACTGCCCAGGAGAGTCACAGCAAAGCCTCCTGTCCTTTAACTATGCTGCAGTGTGGGTTGACAGTGTGGTCAGTCATCTTCCGATCCACAGTGTAGATAACCCCGTCTGTTTTGGAAGCGTGCACCGCGTCACGCTTCCGCTCAGACTGTTCAGCGCCACCCGAAAGCCTTTGCCCCATTCCACGTGTGTGTTCGGTCAGATGTGTTCTTTTGAGCTTTGCTGAAATAAAACTGGACTGAAACTCTTGTTTTTGTTACTTTAAGCCTGATTGATATGATATATATATATATATATTTCTGGACATAAAGAGGAAACGAGGCGTTTCTCATTTCCCCTTGGTGACTTAAAATCAACAAAATGATAACGTGCACAATTAATATGAAACTAAAGTATAAAGTGCACGCAGATACAATGTACTGGTACTGAGGCGGAAGGACAGATTTAACGGCATATAACATGTAATGTGAATGTAGAGACGAGCAGCAGAGTTTTCTGTACAGTTCAGTGCAAAAAGCAGTAAGTGATACCATATTGCAGGTTAGAAAATGGAGTGGATTTAAAGGGATAAAAAAAAGTGTCAGGATGTAGTATAGAAAACAATAGCGGCTTGATGGATTTTACTGTAACTGCAACGATAGCAATAGCGTGAAGTGCAAAATAGTGCAATATACTGTATACTGAATGATTACATGATTGGGATATTGTTTCGCAGCAGCAGCAGGAAGACGTACAATGACAAGACAGTGACAAGCTAAGGATAAAAATAAAAATATCAATAAAGTAGAATAAACTCTAAAGTGTAGAAGTATAATATGAGAAAAATCAAATGTCTGTCTCTACATATTTACTAATATCCAGGAATGAAAAATGAGCAAAGCGGAAATGTCAAGTAGTGCAGTAACTGATTACAGTGAGTTATTGTGTAGGTTTATGGCTCGAGGCAGGAAAGATTTCCTGTATCTTTCCGTTGGACTGTAACGGTCCGCTGGAGAAGTTCAGCACCCTGACAGCCTGGTGTGTCACGCTTATCCTGCACCAAAGGGCCACGGCATATCTAAGCTGTTATTGGGAGTTTGACCACAGGGCCAAATATAGAGACTAAATATTCAATCTGTCATTCACACATCATATAAAGACAAACAACCAATCACTTTCTTATTCATGCATCTGGACAATTTACACTCTCCAATGCTGCATGTTTTTGGACTGTGGGAGGAACCTGGAGGAACCCCACGCAGACACGGGGAGAACATGGAGGCTCCACAAAGAGAGACAACCCCCCCCCCCCTTGGGAATCAAAACAGGGAACTAAACACCGTTTAGTTGTTAAGCAGAAAAAAATTACCCTCGATTTAAGCGAGAAAAACAACCAAATATAAGGAGCTCAGATCAGAAACCAGATCATAAAAATTAAATTTTTTTTAAAAAAGCTTAGATCACATTGAGTTAATTGGATTCATTTTGTTTTTTTGGGATCGCTTAGAAATGTAATATTGAAATCTTTGTCTTCCGGTGAAGATCCCAGCCCAGAGATCTGTGGAAGTTTTGGGACGGACAGAAAAAGCAAGACAGCGACACGTGAGCTGTTTTGAAATAGTTTTTATTAACTATTTTTTCAGGTCTTACAAAAATATGACAAAATAAATTAAAAGAAATAAATAGTCCAATTTCCAAGGAATTTTTCTTTGAAAAGATTTTTTTTTTTTTTTTGTACACTGGAAGAGCATATGAAGTTCAGTAAGTGAGGCTTCCATGAAGGTCTTGTCTTAAACTCTGAGGTCAGGATCCAGGTTCAGACAAAGCGGCGGTGACCATCTCACCTGCTCGCATCCTCTCGGAATCCGGGAAACGGCACGATCAGTCGACCCGTCCCGTCGTCTGCACAGAAACTTTGATAGTCCTTAAGTTACTCGGGCCCCCCGGAAGGTTTGTTTGCAAGAGCTGCTCGCTGGATAGTAGATTTTGAGACGAGTCCGGGGTGGGGCTGCAATCCGGCCACAGGGGGGCGCCACAGACAGCAACCTGACGTCGCCGCTGCAAACGCTGAAATGCCAGGATGGAAGAAGCTGGCTCATGCTTTCGAAAAAGGTCTGCGAAAAAACTCTTTTCCCTGAAGAAAGGACGGAACAACGTGGAAGCGCGACCTAAGAACATGCACGTTCTCTCGCTTCGGAGCCACCTCTGCAGTCAAACGCACTTTGACCTTTGACCTCTGGGCCTCGCACTTTGTCACTTCACACGTCATCGCCAGTGACACTTTCAAACAGCACAGAGCGTGTCATTGGACAGAAAAAAAACCCAACAAAAAACAGAAAGAAATCAACGTCCTACTTCCTTATTGCGTTACGGTTTCTGGACTCGGGAGAGAAAAGCAGCGGCGAAATTCAAACCCACCCCTCGTAGCGGCTGCGGGGGTCGGTGATGGATGAGATCGTGGGTGGGTGGAGGGGGGGGGGGGGTTGCCCGACGGGGGGAGAGAATTTTGAAGCCTCGGAACGG
>CAAKHD010013879.1:20422-37478 GCA_901007705.1 Fistularia tabacaria
CCCCCCCCCCCCCCCCCGCTTTCCGCTGTTTCTTAATTCCACCTGTTTCTCCTGTGCTTTGCCCCCCCAGTGACCCTGTTCGACACCACGGCGGTGCTGGGCGAGCTGGATTGGAAGACCTACCCCGTCAACGGGGTGAGTGATACTGCCGTTTTTTTTTTCCGAAATCCCAAACGATTTAGACCGGGCGGTCCGACCGGTTACAAAGAGCCTCGCGATTTCAGCCTGGAGCTTCGATCGCATCCTGGGCCCGAAGACGTCTTTCCGTCACGCTCGATTCCACCCTATTAGGCAGGTCTGAGTCCAGAGGACGATGAGATCTGCTCATCCGGCATGATCTGCGCCGCGGTCCCGCTCCCTCACCGCCCGCCCGCATCAACGGATGCTTAATATCTCCTCCTCGTTCTCCCGGGCGCGGGCCGAGCATTCATTTATTACATTTAAAGATTTTATGTATATGCCGCCCAATCACCAGCCAGCTGTCCGAAGACACGTCCCGTGTCCAGTAGGTCCAGATGGTCCACGTAAGCCAAACTTTCCACCAAGTGTGGTCTCCCCAGTGTGGTGTCTCCATGTTCTCCCGCCTGGGCTCCACGTTCTCAGTCAGCAGGCTCACCGAAGACTCGAAATCCCCCATGGCTTTGAATGAGAGGCTGTCCCTTTGATTGACAGCTGACTGTGTGATTGACAGCTGGCCTGTGCCCAAAACTGCTTGTCCTCTTTTTAAACCAATCCTGAGCATAATAATAATAATAAGGCTAATAGCAATGCTTAACAACAATAATAATAGCAATAATGATAATGATAATAATAGTAAAATAAAGTCATCAATTTATTGTGATTAAAATAAATTATGATTGTGATGTATAATAGTATAATATATATACATACACACACACGCACATATATATACACACACACATATATGTATATATATGTGTGTATGTGTATGTGTATGTGTATATATATCTATATATATATATATAGATATATATGGGTGTGTGTGTGTGTATATCCATATATATACATACACATATACATAAACATATGTACAATTATTTATAATTATTATAATTTCATATATAATTAACTGAGTTATTATGATCTGCTAATCAATCCCCTACTATTCTTCATCAGTTTTGTGTCTCGGCGCGGTGTTCCCAGAGACATATGGACCGTGTGTGTGTGTGTGTGTGTATGTGTGTATGTGTGTGTGTGTATCAGTGTATGTGTGTGTGTGTGTAGAAAAAAGCAGCAGATAGGGAAGAAAACTTTCTATGAAAAAGTTGAGACAGCGACAGAAGTGTTCCTGGGAGTGCACACACTTTGCACCGGAGGTGAAATAGTGAGAAGAACGAAGGGCGAGCGAAGCGCCGGCCGGCAGCAGAGTCCACCTGCAACCCGTCGCCCGGATCGATAACGCCACGGCGGTCGCCGTTCCTCCCGCCGGCTTATCGAACTGAGCCCACACCGAGGAAGGGGAGGCAGGGATCCGCTGCAGAGCAGGACCCAAGAATTAGCCCGGAACCCCCCCGTCTCTGATTGGTGAGAGCGGAGGGGGGGGTCAAACCCACACACCCGGGAGGACATTTTCCACCCGCAGGCATCTTTGAGACTTTTTTTTTCCTTTTCGATTTGTCAAACTAGCTCGTTCCGAATCACTGAAACACGGTTTTATTCCTCTGTCCTTCTTTTTTCCCGGCTGCGGAGTCATACTGTCATACAATGGAACCCTGACACACCAGTGCATCCGAGATCCAAGGCGTCCGCTGATGTTTAGCTTTGTGATCAGAGCCCGGATCTTAGGATAGTTAGGATCAGCGGGATGAGCATTTCGATACCCAAGTGGACGCCGCTGTCTGCGAAGTGGCGTTTAAAGACAGCGGGGAAACACTGCCCGCTTCTAGGTAGCTCTGAGAAAATCATGGAAAAACAGCAGCGAGGTGTGCATGTGTCGTGGCAGTGGTTTTTGGTGAGATGCGGTGAAGGAGAGCCTCGTCTGGGAGAAGGCAGGAGACGTTTACGGGGATTCGCAGCGGCGGACGGCGGGACGGATTGATGGTTTTAGAAAGAGGAGCGGCTTCCCTCCGTCCATAAGTTTAGACATAAAGTGGAGCAAAGTTACATTTAGCATAGCATTGTAGCATTATGGTTGGAGCCAGTAAGTGAAGTTAAGGATGGAGCACCAGATGAAAAACTCCCCCAACCTCCTCAACCATTTTCATCCCATCTTCAAGGAAAATACACTTAAAAAGTGTTATTCCTTTACATTCACTTTTATCGTGTATTATACTTTTTTATATATTAGCACTATAATTTATATTATTTCATTAAGTGGATTATTGATAAAGTACATTTTATAATTCAAAAATACAGGTAACAAAGCCGGGGATCTTGAATGGATTCAAAACGTTTCAATTCATTTCGGCGGGGAAATTTAATTCGATAAATGAGCAGATCAAGTTACAAGCTCGATCGCAGAACCAGTTCAACTCCTGAGGCAAGGCATAACTGTCAATCAGAAAGTGTCTAAAATAGGAAAATAATCAATCATTAAGTCGTGTTCGCTCCATCCTGGTCCCTCAGCCTGGACCAAAACACACCCGGGGATGCGGAGGTCTTCGGCGGAGGAAGGAGTTGGAGGCTGATTAAGACAGGAAAGGTCGTGACAGGAAGATGTGGGAACTCGCGGGCCGTGGCTGGAATTCATCCCGAGGAGACGTCGTCCGTTCAGAGATGAGAGCCGCGATCGGAGTCTGCCGACATTCTCCGTGGTCATGAATCAGGGGAGGAACATTAGCATTGCATAATTGAACCATTTGTCGAAGGGCATCGGTCCGGAATCATTTCCCGGCCGTGAGGACGTTTTATATCCGCCGCTCGTCAACCCTCCGACACACCGCCGTCCAATCCAAACCCCGCCCAGGTCCGTTTCGGATATTTGACCTTTGACCTTGTGCGTGCATTTCGAATCGCAGGCTCCGTGCGTTCATCCATGCAAGCTAGCAGGTTCGCGGATCAATCTCAGAGCGCCGCGCATTGATTATCGGCCCCCTGCGCCACGCAGACGCATCCAGAAGGCCCGGCGAGGAGCGTGGCGCTCTCTCCGCTACCTGGCGGGAGGATCTGACTCAGCAAATGCAAAGAGAAAGTAACCTAAAGATTGGCGTGGCGACGTCAGCAGAGATGCGACCTGCAGGTCTGAGCATTGACCCGGATCTCCAACAGCTGCCCGGAGAGGGGCGAGGGGGGGTGACGCTTCGCCATGTTTGCCGTCAACGGATCTATTTATCTATGTATGGCCGGACAACCATGGGCCTGCAGCATACCATACGCGTGATGCATTCAAATATGGCTGCCGATTCCCTGCAGCTTCTCTGTTAGATATCAACGACAGATGGATGCTAACGTTTAAGGCTTAGCAGAGGATAGCGCTGCCACCTCAAAGCAAGAAGGCCTCTGGTTGGATTCTGACCGGCGCCTTTCTGCATCTCCATGTTCTCCTCGTGTCTGCGTTGGGTTCCTCCAGGTTCCTCAAGGTTCTCCAGGTTCCTCCAACGGGCCAAAAACACGCAGGAGGTTCACTGGAGAGCCTACGTTGCCCAGGATGTCTCGATATCAGAAAAAAACGTTCTTGATCCCACAGGAAATGAGTATCAGGGTGTAAGATAAAGAAGTTACAAGCAGATGGATAGTGATGAAAGGGTGAATTGGTATTTGTCTCTATATGACGTGTGAATGAAAGAGTGAATGGTTACTTCATGATATGATGAGAGTGATTTTTTTCTGCCTGTATACGACCAACCGATGAGAGGGTGAATGGTTGTATGTCTCTAAATAACATGGGTGTATGAATGTAGAACAGAGCAAAATACATACAGGTGTATAGTGATGAGAGGGTGAATGAAAAGGTGAATTGGGGTTTGTCTCTATACGATGGGTGAATGAAGGTGTGAGGGTTTGTCAGTTCGCTATATGATGTGTGAATGAGAGGGTGATTTTTTTCTGCCTTTATAGATGAACTGATGAGAGGGTGGATGGTTGTATGACTCCATAACATCTGAACGGGCGTATGAATATAGAACTTGTGAATGAGATGTTGAATGGTTGCATGACTCCATATAATGAGTGAATGAGAGGGTGAATGGTTGTGTGTCTGTCTATATGTGGCCCTGTGATTGGTCCTCTCGCCCCATGACGGCTGGGATAGCCCCCCCGCCCGTGACACTGAGTGCAGGAAAAGCGTTACGAATGAATGAATGACTGAATGAATGAATGAATTTGGAAAGGCTGCATTCTGCTGCACTCACTCCAGCTCTGATTTGAAAAAAAAAAAAAAGTTGTGTTTCAGAACAATCTCTGCGTTTCATCCACAAAGATGCGCTTTATCCTGTCGTTTTTTTTCCCCCCTTCCTTTCTGCGCGGAGGGCTGAGGTGCAGGCAGCCTTCTTCCTGCGACTTCAATCGATAAATCCATGACTTTATTCCCCCCAGAGGACAATCCAAGGTTATCTTTTGTGATGAAATTTGGTTTCCTTACTTTCCCCTCACTTTGAAAAAGCCTCCAAAAACCAGGTCCTCTCAGTGCCGCTTCCAGGAAACTTGCGAACGCGGTGTCAGTGAGTTTAGTATCTTTTAGTTATTTTTACACCCGCAGCTCAAAATCGGGGCTTTGTGACGTTCCACCTCAAAAGAGTTAATTCACCGAGCAATTAGCAGGTGCATATCTGATGCGGCTCATCCTTCAAACCGGGCGTCTGCGTTTATTCTTCCCCGGCGCCGTGCCGCACCACGTCCCAGGAGTACGTTTTGGAGCGCCGGGGAACGCGGTAACAAATAGCCACATTATGCAGTTTTTATGCATAATGAAAACCCAGTTACTTAATGCCTATATTTTTCAAAGTGCAAAGCTCGCCGCCGTCTGGTTTAAACCCCCGCGCAGGTGGGGCGGTGCCTGAAGACGCCACCTCTGGCTGGAGTCTGGCTCAGTGGCGTGATCGATTGGTGTGGCTTCACAATCCCTGCGTGCGCCCCCGTCCCCCCGCAACGGACTGAGTTAAGGCCCCTTCGCCTCCACCTTTAAACCTAATCACTCTCCCGCGCCAGAGCGATTGTTGTGTTTTCGGCCGGCCGGGTTATAAATCTGGAGCGTGCCGCTGCGCGGATCCGTTTTTTGCACCGCGAGGCCGTGCGATCAGAAGGCGCCGTGCGCGCTAGTATTTGCAGATATTCAACTATGCATCGGTGGAAATTGAAAGACGCCCTCCGTTTTCGATTGGATTGGATCCCACCTAGCCTCTCTGCGAGTTTTAGCTTAGCAGGAGCAGAAGCGCCTTCAAACATGGCGACGGAGTCCCTGCTCCTTCTCTGGAGAGGACTGAGGGTCAGTGACAGCAGAAAACGTAAATCAGTGGCCGATATGGAAAAAGAGGTTCCAGCTTCCTATTTGGATTCCCAGTGGAGGGCTTTCTGTGTGGAGACCTCATGAGGGGTTCTCCAGGTTCCTCCTGCAGTCCAGAAGCATGCAGGAGGTTCACGAAAGGACTAAATTGTCCAGAAGTGTGAGAGACCCAATGTGATGTATGACGTTTGAATGAGAGGGTGAATTGTTGAATGTCTCTACATCTCCGGAGGTTCTCAGTCGTCCAGGTCCCTTCTTCACTTGAAGACGTTTCAGGCCTCATCCCAGAAGCTTCTTCGTTCTGAAGAAGCTGAAGAAGCTCCTGCATGCAGGGGAGCAGAACCCTGGTCCCTGAAGAACCGAAGGAGCCTCTGGGATGAGAAACGTCTTCAAATTGAAACCTGCCCTCCGCTGCCTATTCAGTCTCCTCCGGTCGGATCGGATCAGGTCACGGACCGAAACTGACAATGTCCGCCTCTCTTCACATCCTGCTTGATTGTCCTCAAATCTGTATCTGCAGATGCGAGAATCCACTGCAGAAAAAAACGAGTGCTTTTCCAAAGGGTCGATGTGCCCTGGAGGTCAGAGGTGCTGCTCAGCTCCGCCGTGATGCCCAGTTAACACAACACATTCCTGATGGGAGATGAATCGCTGCACGCTGAAGGGCTCCTTCCAAACCATGTTTGTTGAACACTCCACCTCCTCAGTCAGTTTCCCCGGGGAACTTGGGTGACGGCCTCTCCAGACGCTCGCCCTTGAGGGACTTGTTTATCCACTAGTGGCCACGGTGTTTAATTTACGATGTCGAATGTGCATTCACGGCAATAACGAACCATCCACGGAGACTCGTAGCGCTGATTTCACATCGACGGCCCATCGTTCATTCATCAGAAGTGATGCTCCTCCTGGATGCAGGGAGTGCAGAACCCTGGTGCTTCAGTGTGGAGTCTCCATGTTCTCCACGTGTCTGCTTCGGGTTCCTCTGGGTTCTCCGGGTTCCACCCACAGTCCAAAGACACGCAGGGGGTTCAGTGGGGACCCTTCACTGTCCAGACGTGTGAATGAGAGGGTGAGCGGTTCTGTGTCTCTCTATGTGATGTGGATGAGAGGGTGAATTGTTGTATGTCTCTATATGACGTGTGAATGAAAGGATGAATGGTTGTTTGCCTCCATATCATAGGAGTCAAACTCTGGCTCGCGGGCCATATTTGACCCGCAGTGTAATTCTATTCGGCCGCAAAGCCATAGCTAATGACGATTAGCGCTGGCCTGCCGCTATTCTAGCCTACAGCGCATGGACCGCGAATACTACAAATCCCAGAATACTCTGCTGGAGTTTTTGGTGTGAAAATCACGACAGGACCCTTTAACGCCCTCTCCTCTGCTGACAGCAGTCGTAGCGACCTTACGCTAATACTGGCACCGAAAAATGTCGAAAAGAAAGGCAGGACACAGGAGCTTTTTGGACAGGTGGGAGGCAGAAGATGTGTTTCCATGTGGAAAAGAGATGGCAGGTATCTGGCTTGTACATATCAGACTGGATCAGTGTGCAGAAAACTGAGCTACAACTAACGTTTTCCTGATGATCTTTTTCTTGCCACGGGCTTGAATGGTTTCACCTTCATTGAAGGATATTATTATTAGTTCATTGGTTTATTATTGTTATTTTATTTTTACATTCATTATTGGCCTGTGAAAAAAGGTTACTGTTGCAATTGAATTCAGAAGGCAGCAAATAAAAAGAGGCATATGATTTTAATTTCATTTTTTTCTAAGAAAACAAATAACATTGATGTGTTTTTTAATTTGAATTTCCATTTTGCATGCGTGCAATATGAAGTTCTATATTGTCTCCTATTAATATTTGCTTGTCCCATATTCAGTTTTGAAGCCACACTTGTTTGGGTCCAGATGAAAAGCTTCTTTGTTTTATCTGGAGGAAGGTCTTTTTCGATAAATATGCTGGCCGGCGACCTTTATCCCAGTTTTGAATTTTGGTCCTCTGTGGATTTGAGTTTGACATCCCTGCTCTAAATGCTGTGTGGGTGAAAGGGTGAATGGTTGGATGTCTGTTAATGACAGGGTGAATGTTTGTCTCTATATGAGAGGATGAACGCTTGTATGTCTCGGATGTGTGAATGAATGAGTGAATGAATGGTTGTTGGTCTCTGTATGACGTGTGGATGAGTGAAAGAACAGTTAAATGTCTCTATTTGTTGCAGAAATGAGAGGGTGAGTGGTTGTATGTCATGATATGAGGTGTGAATGAGAGGGTGAATGTTTGCCTCTATCTGGCCCTGAGATTGACTGGCGGAAGCTGCACAGATAATGAAGAGTCCGTCCTTAATTACAGCTTTAATTGGGTTGAAAATAATCATTTTGACCTTTGAGAAAATTCAGCTGTGTTTCTGACACGCCGCGGCTGCCTGTGCCATCGCCCGTCACAATGAAACCAACTCCTCTTGTGCTCCACTTCTAATTACCTCCGTTGTGTGTGTGTGTGTGTGTGTGTGTGTGTGTGTGTGTGTGTGTGTGTGTGTGTGTGTCCACAGGACTATGCAGAAAAAGGCTTGTTTTTCACACAGCTTGGTGGGAGAGTGCCTGGGCGATAAAGAATCTATTCGGTTTTAGGGCAGATCTGTCTTTTAAACTGACTGACAAAGGCTGGCGGTCTCTCTCGCACACACACACACACACCGACACACACACACACACGCACACACACACACACACACTCAGCTAATATTCCGCCAGAGCTGGGAGAAAGACGTTCTGTCAGCACATGTTAGGGGTTTTGGAAGCGGACATCATCAGACTTTTAAAGCGAAGCTGACAAATGAGCGGGTCCGACTGATGCAACCGCTTGAAAAACGTCGGCTGCGCTAACCCGGGTGTCTCTGGACGTCATGTTCCCGCGCCAAATGAAGATTCACCGCCGGCTATCTTCATTCACATGCGCCGGGGCCGGGGAATCCATGTAGCCGAGAGCGGAGCACTGTAATTTGTAGTCTTTAGACGTGACACCCGTATTCCATCCGAGCGCGTGAGCTAATCAGAGTCCAAATTAAACGCGGCCTTAATCACTGTCTGAGCGCAGAATGACATCTCAGTAACATCTCTGCCTCGGCTGAGGAGCCGTCCGCCCGCAACACGAAGCTCCCGTTCTCTGCGACTCGGGTGCAAACACAAACCTCGGCCGCAGCATGATTGCGGGGAAAAATGTACCTGAAGGGTAAACAAAGGGCAGAGAAGAAGACGCGACGTTGTGGCTGCAAACTCAACCATGACGCTGTGAATATTATGATTGGCAGATCCATGCATTCATTCTCTACGTGGCTTATCCTGCACTCAGGGTTGGGATGCGGCAGGAGGTGGGGGTCACCCTGGACCCCTTCGCCTCATGGAGAGACAAACAACCGTCCACCCTGGCTGTTGAGGCTCTCACTCGTCCAGGTCATGGTCGATTGTTGTCCAAATCTTCTGGTCGTGGCAACTTGACTTGAATTTCTTCACTCAAAGACGTTTCGGCCTCATCACATGAGGATTCTTCAGCTCTAATCACCTGTGGGGAGTTTCTGAAGATACCTGCCAGGGTTGTGGGCAGGGCCAGGTGATGGTGGCTTGCGATGAAATCAGTGAAGTGGCCAGAGAAGACAGATGGTTCAAGAGGGGAGTCAAAGAAGCCATCTTTGTCAAAAGAGAAAAACCGTCTCTGAACAGAGGATGGTTCCTCAGACACAACTTTTCACAAGCATGTCTGTGGAGGTTCTCAGTCATCCAGGTCTGGTGAATTCTGGTCGTTGCCTTCCGGTCGTGACAACTGGACTTGAATGTCCAAGAGGCTTCTTCAGTTCTTCAGAGTTCTTCTCGGATGAGGGGCTGAAACGTCTTCAAGGGAAGAAATTCAAGTCCGGTTGCCACGACCGGAAGATTTGGACAAGAACCTTTCACCAACGTACAATGCCGTGCTGGGATCAACACCAAGATGGATCAGGACCTTCTGCACCCTCCGAACAACCAGGAAAGATCCACCACCAGAAGCAGCCCCCGGAGCCTCCATCAGGTTTCACTCCTTTGTCTGGCTTCACCTTCTCACATTCCAGTCCAGGTAAATCCCCCAAAGTTGCTCCTTTTGTCCCCAATGAACGACACCCCCATTAGCATAACAACCCCCTTAGAGCTAGTTTCTGCAGATCAAGTCTTCCATTTACAGAACAAGTCACCATCACCTGGACCTGCTCACAACCCTGGCAGGTATCTTCAGAAACTCCCCACAGGTCATTAGAGCTGAAGAAGCCTCTGGGTTGAGGAATGAAACGTCTTCAAGTGAAGAAATTCAAGTCCAGTTGCCATGACAAGAAGATTTGGACAAGAACTATTCACCCTCTCATGTGTTTGGGACTGTGGGAGGAGAACCTGGAGGAACCCCAGGCAGACATGGAGACCGTGGAGACTACGCCCAGGAAGGCCCCCCCTGTCGGAATCCCACCGGGGACCTTCTCGCTGGTTCAAAGCCGGCGGTGGTCAGATGTTTGCCATGCGTGTAACCCCGGGTCCTGTCCTCTCACAGTGGGACGCCATCACCGAGATGGACGAGCAGAACCGACCCATGAACACCTTCCAGGTCTGCCACGTGATGGAGCCCAACCAAAACAACTGGCTGCGTTCAGGATGGATCCGCCGGCAGGCGGCGCAGCGGGTCAGCACCGCCGACCGCCTCCGCACCGACACAAAGGAATAGGTTTTGGGCCCAACATGAAGACCTCCAGGTGTCAGATTATTGGCTGGCCTGAGCCAGATTAGACAGCTCTGATTTATGATTACTTCTAGATCCCTTCAGCTCCACCAGCATCAGGACTTCAGCCCCAGAGCGCGACTTGACAAGGAAGGTTGAAGCCGGCGTGGAACTCAGCAGGGTTTAATCAGGAACGAAGGGAAGATGCTCAAAGGGGAATCAGACATCGTGCATGGCAGTCAACGCTCTGCACACCTGACCTGGACAGGAACATCAAGAAGAACACCAGGGGTTCGACAGCAGACATGGAATCAGGATCAGGCAGGGAGTCAGGAATAACACCAGATGTAGAATCCAGAATAACACTAGGCAGGGAATCCAGAATAACGCCAGGCAGGGAGTCAGGAGTGACACCAGCTGTAAAATCCAGAATAACACCAGGCAGGGAATCAGGAGTGACACCAGATATGGAATCAGGATTAGACGGGGAATCAGGAAAAATATCAGCTGTAGAATCCAGAATAACACCAGACATGGCATCAGGACCAGGCAGAGAATCGGGAATAACAGCGAACATGTGAGCAAAAATAACGCCAGATATGGAATCGGGATTAGCTAGGGAAATCAGGAATAACACCAGATTTGGAATCCAGATTAACACCAGGCAGAAAATCAGGATTAACACCAGAAATGGAATCAGGATTAGACAGGGAATGAGGGAAAAAAACAGATATGGAATCCAGAATAACACCAGACATGGCATCAGGACCAGGCGGAGAGTCAGGAATAATAACCAGATTTGGAATCCAGATTAACACCAGGCATAAAATCAGAATGAACACCAGACATGGAAGTGAAAATAAAACCAGATATGGAATCAGAATCAGACATGGAATCAGGAATATCACAAGACAGGAACTCAAGATCAGACAGGGAATCGGGAACATCACCAGGGGTTCAGATCAGGCAGAACAGCAGACATCGAATCAGGATCAGGAATAACACCAGATATAGAATCCAGAAGAACACCAGGCAAGGAATCAGGAATAAGACCAGACATGGAAGCAGGAGTGATACCAGATATGGAATCAGGATGAGACAGGGAGTCAGGAATAACAGCAGTCAGGGAATCAGGACGAGGTGGGGAACAACATCAGGAATAACACCCGACATGGAATCAGGATCAGGGTTAAATGGTGGGGGACTGTCTTTGCACCCCATATATCCACTTGAATGGGGAACAAGTGGACCCAGTCAATGAACTGAGGAACTCCATGACAACCAGTCCTGCCTGGAGTGACGAGAACAATCATAGTTTCTCCGTGAAGAGTCCAGGAGACCTTCTTTCGCTTAAGTGTGTTCAGAAATTTGTTGGATTAAACCCATTCATTGTCCATAGCTGTAGTGGTAATTCCAGAACATCTGGGTCACCCCTGGCAGAAGATGGCGCCGTGTGATCGCACACGACTCAGCAAACCCGCAGCCGCTGTTCACAGACGATCTATCTGTCCGTCCAAGGTCTACGTGGAGATGCGCTTCACGCTCCGCGACTGCAACTCCATCCCGTGGGTAGCCGGCACCTGCAAGGAGACCTTCAACCTCTTCTACCTGCAGACGGACGAGCCGCTCCCGGCAGGAACCAGGTTCCGGCCCACCGACTACGCCAAGGTGGGTCGCGCGTTCGTTGTCGTTCCGCGGCGGTTTTGCGATGCTAACGCGCCGCCGTTCGCCTCAGGTGGACACCATCGCGGCGGACGAGAGCTTCACGCAGACGGATCTCGGAGATCGCGTCCTTCGCCTCAACACCGAGGTGCGGGAGGTGGGGCCGGTCACCCAGAAGGGGCTCTACCTGGCCTTCCAGGATGTGGGCGCCTGCATCGCGCTGGTGTCCGTGAAGGTCAGTGAAACCCGACGTCCAGGAGCCGCCGCCGCCGCCGCCGCCGCCGCCGCCAACTCCTCCCCCGACTGACGCCCGTCTCCCGCTTCACCTCCAGGTGTTCTACAAGCGCTGCCCATCCACGTGGCGCAACCTGGCGTCGTTTCCCGACACGGTGCCGCACACGGACTCCTCCTCTCTGGTGGAGGTGCGCGGCGCCTGCGTGGAGAACGCCGAGGAGCGGGAGACGCCCAAGCTGTACTGCGGCGCCGACGGCGACTGGCTGGTGCCGCTGGGCCTCTGCGTCTGCAGCATCGGCCACGAGGAGGTGGACGGCCGCTGCAGGGGTGAGGATGCCGGTTGCGCGCCGAAGCCGCTGGGGTTTTGGAGGGCAGGCCAGAAAAGAGCCGCATCCAGGGCTCGGGTTTTCTTCCCTTCACCTCCCCTCCCACGTCCCCCTGCTCTCGCTCCCTTTTCTCCAAACTTAAACCTGTACGATCTAGAAGGAGGGTCCGAGGGAGCTGCGAGCGGCTGATTCCCGCCTCCAGCTGGCTCATTGTCTGCATCTGCCATATCCGCCGCTTAACTCCGTCCTGCATCTGGAATATTCCGAGACCCGCGCGTCATCCACGAGATTTATCATTCATCGCCGCTTAGGACGACGTCTCAAACTCACTTCTCCACGTTCCCGGTCCCGAAGCCCCCCCCCCTTCCCCTTCTTTCCCTCCCCTTGTTTTATTTTCCGTGTCTCTTCTATTCTTCCCCTCCATCGCTCTCAATTCCAAAGATGCGCGTGAGCGGCGAGGAGGCCTGTCAGCGGGGATTAGGCCAGTTCAGGGCGATACCCCTCCTCAACCCCCGGCTGCCCGCATCCGTCAGTCGAGTACCGGGGAGGGGGAGTCCGGTGGATTTATAACAGCGGCGACACAATAAAAGGGCAGGGACTCCCCGTGGCTCCAGAGACGGGACGCTCATTTGAATCCGGCTGTGGACGTTCCACCGCTTCCAGGCGACTCCGGTGACCTTAAACGCACCGATCGCAGGCTTCTATCGCGGCCCGGTTCTTCGTGTGTGTTCAGAACTCCGAACGCCTCCGACCATCTGGCCCGCGTTATTGATTAACTGACAGGCTGTGGGTTTTTATCATCGGAGAAGTCGGAGGGAAGTGGGAACGGAGGGGGTTGTGGAGGAAGGACGTATTTGGAAAAACAAGTATAGACAAAAGGCTGATGGCGGATGTATATCACTAAAGTGAGAGAGGAAGTCATGCACGCTTGGAAATATCAGAATAAAAACAGGGACAGAAGTTCATGGGAGGTTTTACCCCCCTCAGAACGGAGGTTTTATTTTTAAATAAAGCAGAGCGGAGCTGGAAGGAGCCGAGCCAGGCGAGTGTTGAGCCGACGCCAGCAGCTCCGACTGCACGCAGGAAGCGCCGGCGTCCCGGCGCCCTCCGGAAGCAGCGCTGGCTGGTTATTTTTACCCTGCCGAGATGTGGCTTCTCGGGGCGTTTTTGTTTTTCCTTTCAATCTTCTTTTATTTTTCTTTTTTTTGGGCCTGAAGTTGTTCCCCGACCGCCGCCCCCCCCCAAAAAAAATACACAGAACATTATTAATTTTTACGGAGATTATTAAACTCTGCAATTGCTCTGGGTCATTGGATGTAGTTTAAATAGACATTTTAAACACACATGCACACACACACACGACAGCAACAGTGTTAATTATTGCAGGAAAAGAAAATGTAGTTCATATATATATTGTGTACTTGAATCGACATCATCAAGTAAAACAGAAAAACAAATTATTTATTTATTAGTTGTTAACTTTTTCTAAGTATTCATTTCTTATTAGTTTAATTTGATTAAATAAATCAAGCCATCAATTTATTAATTGATGTATTTATTAATTGAAATACTGAAAAAAATTATAGATCTATCAATATATTCAATATCTTTTGTTTATGAATTGGTTGATTTTTACAATAGTTGTACAATTATGTATTCATTCACCTCCTTCACACACACAAACACACAGATCACAGTTCAGCAATGTTAAATGATTTAATTATTTAAACAAAAGAAAATCCACTTTATATTTCTTGTGAACTTGAACTGATTTATATTTATATTTAGATTTAGATTTTGATTTTGATTTTGATTTTGATTTTGATTTTGATTTTGATTTATGCTCTGTTGTGACGAACAAATTTCTCTTTTGGGGATCAATAGTAGTCAAGCATTATGATCTTATTTACCTTCATTTGCTGCAAAACAGAGCCACAAATTATTTATTTAATCATGCATCAATTATAGGAATTATGAATTTAAGTATTTAATCTAGTAATTAATTAATCATTAATCTTTACTTTGCATACGTCTTTATTAATGTGATTAATTAATCTACCTATCTATTAAATTCTATGTATTTATTTCTGATTTTTACAATAAGTTTACAATTATTCACTTATTCACCTCCTTCCCTCCACTTAGATGTCAGTGTTTCAATATATACTCCAATCCGGTATAGTCCCCTATACACACACACACACACACTGGCACACACACACACACGCACACACACACACACACACACACACCCACACACACACACACACACACCCACACACGCACACACACACACACACACACACACACACACACACACACACACTCACCCACACACACTCGTTTCCAGTGTGATTCTGCAGCTGGAAATTCTGCCGAGCTGAGGCACTTTACAAACTTCTCCTTCCATGTCGGCTGTCTGTTGTTCACAACTAACGGCGGCATGAGTTGTTAATTAGAGAGGAGCTATTTTGGGCTTCAACCCTCACACACAAGCACACACACACACACACACACACACACACACACACACACACACACACACACACACACACACACACAGTCCAGCCGGCCTGCCGGAAAGATCCTTCTATCTCTTCATCCGCCAATTATTCTCTTAATAATTAAAAGTCACTCTGGCCTCGGGGCGCTTCTTCATTCAGCTTTCGGTCGGACAAAGAGCCTCGGAACCCAGTCGCCCGTTATTTTTACCCTCGGTTAGCGCAAAGAGACGTGTTGATTTAAAAAAAGGAAAAGAATGAAAAAGAAACGGAAAACAATAAATGCTGTCATTTCATTCCAGTTGACAGGCAGGAGGCAGCGCTGGGGTTTTCACCAGCAGGGCACCTGGGGGTCGAGCAGGGAATGTGCTCGTGAGCGTGCTGTGCACGTTCACACCGTCGGTGGGTCGTGTTCGGGGAGCTACTCTGAGTTGGAAAACAGGCAGATGCACCCGCGTGGCACCCTCTATGGGTGAAAGGCAGTCTGTCTCCCGGAGGCTGCAAAGAGCTGAGGATAGCCGCAAAATCAGGTCTCAGCTCCACTTCACCTCCTCCTCAGATCTTCTGAGCAGGTGTGAAGGAGCTCAAAGCATCCTGAGATCTCCACCTCCACAGCTGATCGTGAAGGAGCATCTTTTCCAGATGTTTCCAGAAGTGGTGGCAGCTAACGTTAGAGCTTTTTTACGTACAAAACCTGGCAGTCAAATGTTTCCCCGCCCCCCGATGAGATCCCAGATTATCCCCAAATCACCGTTTAACGGAGAAAAACCCAAAACCCAATCAAATCCGTCTCCAACTAAAAGTCCAGAATATCAAACTGATGGCCCAAAGTAGTTTTCAGATTTCAGATGTAGAGCTCAGCCTCAGAAAAATCCCACACAGAACCATAAAAAAAAAAAAAAACGTGACAACGCTGCAGTACCAGTGGGTGTCCAGCGGGGGGGCGATGTTGCATAGTTTCCTCAGGTGCGAAAAGAAACAGAGAAGAAAAAGACATGGTGGAAGAATTAGAAGGTAAATCATCTGCAGTTCGGCCACGTTTGAAAGGTAACGGACACCGGAAGGTGAGCTGTGAACCCTGCAGCGCCCCCTAGAGCAGCGGCCCCCAAACTGTTTTTGTAGCAGGGACCAGTTTTATGCATGAAAATGTTTCCGCGGGCCGGTTAGAGCCGCAGGGGCTCAAATAATAAAAACTTCTGTCAGTCCACAGTATTTAATCTAAATAAAACCATTACGCTTGTTGTAATAGGCTATTTCAAAAAGAGTACAATGCAAATTTTTAAGAGTAATGCAAATAAAGAATAGCGGGGGCGGAGCTTGTGTGTCAACTGTTGCGATGAACCCGTACCTTCGGTAGGAATCTTGAGATTTTCTTCAAAATACAGCTTTCTTTTTGCCGTCAGTCTGCGACGCTCCTGCCGTCTCATCCTTTGCTCGTCTCTCTGAGCTCTCCAGCGACTTTTGTTTCGGGCTCATTTTTTTTCAAGGGCTAGCTTGTGGCAGCTGATGTGTGAAATGGCACCACAGAGTGAAGTGCGGCAGGAAGGCGAAGGCGGAATCGGTCGTTTTTCAAAATAAGGTCCGGAAGGTCGAATGAAAAGACTATGTTTTGTACCGATAAAGATTTTCTTTGCGGAGCCGTAACCAATGATCCGCGGGTTGGGGACCCCTGCTGTCATGGATGCACCATGGAACCGCCAGGGCGATGTCAAGCTTTTCTTGTTGCCGTAGGTAACCTGAGCGTGGGCTTCACACTCCGGCGCAGCAGAAGCTCATTATTCACCCGAAAAACGACCCGGCTTGAAACGTCGGTGGTAAATAATCCACGGCGCCGCCCCCTGCTGGCCGATGTGGAGAACTTCTCATCGGGATGAACACGTTTTCTTTCTCCGGCTGCAGAAAGTGGCGTCGTCAGGACGATTTCCCTGAGATTAGGAGTGACGCAGTACGTATGAATTATTGAGCGATCCGTAGCCGGCGTCTCGCTCCGGCTCGGGATGGCCACGGGCCCTGCGGTGCCGGCGCGGCGAGCCAAGATGTGCGCTCTGCAAGTAGTTGCAGGAAGTTTAGGCGTGAACTTGCGATGACTTCTGCTTTCTCCTCGTTTTTTTTTTTTTTTTTTTTTTTTTTTTTTTTTTTTTTGGAACACTTCTTCAAAGGGCGCGGTGATAAAAGCTGTCTGAGGGGCAGCAGGGGG
>CAAKHD010013879.1:47926-59048 GCA_901007705.1 Fistularia tabacaria
TGTGTGTGTGTGTGTGTGTGTGTGAGTGTGTGGGGGGGTGCCTACGTATCTTCTTGGTCCCACGAGAAAACATTAACCACTTGGATACGTGCAAGTTTTATTCCTCTCATAGAAACATGCATACAGAATAGAGTGTGGATATGAAATGAAAAGTAGGTTCCCTGAAGAGGGTGAACGGCTGGACGTCTGTATCCATCACCTTTTGATTGACAGCTCCTGGTTAAGCCCCGCCTCTTCCCCCTCCATGTCAGCCACGATTGGCTGGCTGCTAATTCTGATCTGTTTTATTTTTTCGCCGTCGTTTGCAGTTGACGTCACGAGTCTCCAACACAACACGCGCTTTCTGCGTCCGTTACCTTGAGTTTTGGCGGATTCCTGCAGGAAAACTGGAGGAAACGGGGAACGGAACCACCAGCTTTGACGCGAGGGCACGAGTCCGGTCATTCCTGAGGATGTTCTCGACTTGAACTCGCATGAACTTTGCATCTCGGCCCAGATCTGTTGTCATGTACGCCCCCTCCTCCCCTGCAGAATCTCCTCAATCTGCCGGGGCGCAGCCGACTTAGTATTCCGGCGGCGGCTTCCCGAACAGCTCGTCTGACAACAGAGGGAGTGGATCTAAATCAGCTTGCCAAATCAGCTTCTGTTCGAGTCAAGGCGTCGTGAATAATTAATAGGAAGAAAAAAAAACGCGCGGCCTGGAGGTTGCGTTTCCGCCGGTTCGAGACGCTCTCCTGGATCGGCGGTGATCAGTAGTCGGCGGAGGTCTGGATATGTGCTTAACCGGAATGATCCATCATACTGAAGGTGGCCGTTCCTCTGATATTCCTGCGAAACCTAAACAGTTTATCTTCCAATCTGCCGCCGCTCCTCCCCGCCAAAGTCCCTCCGCTTATTTTTTTTTATTTCCTATTTTCTTTCGATTTCCGGGACGCTTTTTGTTTTTACCCCGGGGGTCAGCTGGGGTTTTTTCCGCAGGCGTCCCTCCGACCCCCGAGTTCACCCGGGCTGCCCGATCGATAAAAAGCCCCGGCGTTGCTCGTCGCCTCCGGCTTGTGTCCATCCGCGGACCTGAGTCCTCCCTCTCGTCCTCCCGCCGTCTATATTGACTTTTTGGCAGGAAAGAAAACCGGCGTTTAACTCGGACGGCCCCTCCGCTCCAGACATTTTCCTTCTCTCAACAGATCTTCAATATTTATTGTCCTCCCACTCCAACATCAGGAGTGAGGATCTCTCCAACACTGAATGTAAGAATCACACGCATCAACAGCTCCGGAAGAATACTGAGACTTAATGAGATGAAGGACCATCACAAACACCTGACTAATGTCAGACTTTTTCTTCCAGGCCGTCGGCCGACACCCCGCAGCCTCCGGGTGCCCCCTCCACCTAAAATGCCCGTGCCCTTGTTCCCCTCAGGTCCAGCCCTGGTGGGCGTCATCAGGAGGGACTGGGCGTCTCAGAGCAGCATCGCCCTCTCCTGGGCGGAGGAGGAGGAGCGCCCGCCTTCGGACCTCGTGGACTACGAGGTCAAGTACTTTGAGAAGGTGGTGTGGTCGTTTCCTCGCGCTGTGGCTCGGATGCTACACGCGGCTACGGGGGCGTCTCCGAAGCTCCTGCGAGCGACAGTGTGCCCTTTGAATTTCCAAAAAACACAATAATCCAGAAACTCCATTTGGGTTTACGTGCCCTCACGGTGGTCTTTCAGTGCTTCGTGGATTAGCCTGTTTTGCACGGACGTCCACGTGGGCTGTAATCCGTATTCTGCCGAAAGTGGATGGGCGTAAGATGGCTAAGCTAATATGCTAACTCGTTGGCGGAGATTTCTGCTTGGCGTCTGTGGAGGTTCTCAGTCGTCCGGGTCACGATGAAATCTTCTTGTGGTGGCGACTGGACTGGATTTCTTCTCTTGAAGACGTTTCATTCCTCATCCCAGAGGCTTCTTCACTTCTGATGACCTGTGGGGAGTTTTCTTTTTTTCCCAGAACTGCCAGGGTTGTGAGCAGGTCCAGGTGATGGTGGCTTGTTCTGTAAATGAAACAGTTGATCTGCAGAAACTAGGTCGAAAGGCGTTGTTATGCTAATGGAGGTGTCGTTCGCTGGGGACAAAAGAGCAACTTTTGAGGGATTTACCTGGACTGGAATGTGAGGAGTGAAGCCAGACAAAGGAGTGAAACCTGTTGGCTCAGGCGGAAGCTACCGGGGGCTGCTTCTGGTGGTGGATCTTTCCTGGTTGTTGGGTGACAGACCAGGACCTTCTGCACCTTCCAAACAACCAGGAAAGATCCACCACCAGAGTCAACTTTCTCTGTTCACAGTCTAATCCAGGTAATCCCACAAAAGTTGCTCCTTTTGTCCCCAATGAACGACACCTCCATTAGCATAAAAAACCCCTTAGACCTAGTTTCTGCAGATCAACTCTTCCATTTACATAAAAGAGCTACCATAATCTGGACCCGTCCACAACCCTGGCAGGTATCTTCAGAAACTCCCCACAGGCCTGTAGAAGTGAAGAAGCCTCATGCATGAGGAATGAAACGTCTTCAAGAGAAGAAATTCAAGTCCAGTCGCCACAACAAGAAGTTTTGGACAGGGTTTGTGTTTGGTGTTTGCCATTCTGACCATTTCCCGTCCTCTTCCCAGGAGCAGGAGCAGCTCAGGTACTCGTCCACGCGGACCAAGACCCCCAGCGTGGTCGTCACCGGTCTGAGACCCTCCACCGTCTACGTCTTCCACGTGCGCGCTCACACCGCCACCGGCTACACCGCCTACACGCCCAGCTTCGAGTTCGCCACCGCCGCCGAGGGTAGGAGCGTGTTCGGCAGGGGAAGACGAGGACGCGGTAGATTTATGAACCAGACGTCTGTTGATCGGCGCCCCCGTCTGCCCCCCCCCCCCAGACTCTTTACGGTCCTTCCCTTTTACGGATCAGCGGATCTCATTTGTGCTTCGTCGGGCGTGAGTCGTTAATTTGAGCGATTAGAAGCTCAGTGTGCGCTCCAGGTTTCCACGTGTACTCATTAGAAGTTTTTCACGCCAAGTTTCCAAACACCAACACTCAGGGGCAGCGCGGCGGTTAGCGCGTCTGCATCACAGCGAGAAGGTCCTTGGTTGGATTCCCACAGGGGGGCCTTTCTCTGTGGAGTCTCCATGATCTCCTCGCATGTGCATGGGGTTCCTCGGGGTTCTCCGGGTTCCTCCCGGAGGACGTACGTTGGAGACCCTTCATTGTATGTCTCTATGTAACATGTGAATGAGAAGCTGAAAGGTTGCATGTCTCCATCTGTGGCCCTGTGACGGATCCAGGGAGAGCCCCGCCTCACATCCAATCACAGCAGAGATAGGCTCTACAAATGCATTTGTATGTAAATAATACAGCTCACAGTCCAATGTCCTGGTCTGCTGCTTCTCCTGCTTCTCCTCAGATCCTGACGTTGCCGACCAGGGCCAGGTGTTGGTGGTCGTCACCGCGTCCGTGGGAGGCTTCGCCCTGTTGGTCATACTCACCCTCTTCCTGCTCATCACCGGCCGGTGAGGACACTGCCTGAGCTCAGACTCCTTCCCACCCTCTCTCCCCAACCCTGCGGCGCCACGCCGGGACCACCAGCGTCTATTAATGGACCCTCTGTTCTTTCCCGCCGAACAGATACGCCTATTTTCCGAACGAACGGGCCGATTTATCGCCTAATTACTCAGCGTGTAACGCACGTTCCCTGCGGTTTGATCCGTTCCATTAACTTCAACAGGTTACCCCCCACCCCACCCCACCCCCCGCCCTAATTGGCGGTGCTTAATGGTAAACAATGAAAGTATCGGCAAGCGCCGTGTGTTTTGGGACCCGGTTGCGACTTTGAGCGTCAAACCGTAAGATCCTCGCCATTGGAGTTCAAAGCTGCGCCTAAAATACGACATAATCGAAATCACTGATCACTTTTTTAACAAATGTCAATTTAACCATGTGACGGGAATCGCTAGTTAGCACGGCGTGCTGAGCGGAACCAGCTAATGGTGTTAGCCAAGTTTGCCTTTGGATTTGTAGCTCATTTCTGCGCTGTCAGATCTATTGTCACGCAGCGGGGAAGACCTGAACTTCTTTTTTCTCTTCGTTGTCCCTGTGTTCGGACACTGTGCATTTCTTAGTGTTGAAGAACCGTTGTCTCCTCGGCGCTGCAGGTGTCAAGGTTACATCAAGGCCAGGATGAAGTCGGAGGAGAAGAGGAGGATGCGTTTCCGCAGTGGACACGGTAACGTGCGCTGTCTTCATTTTATATGTGTTGACGGCGCAGCGGTTAGCACTGCAGCCTCACAGCGAGGAGGTCCCTGGTTGGATTCCCAGAGGGAAGCCTTTCCCTGTTCTGCGTGGGGTTCCTCGGGGGTTCCTCAGGGTTCCTCGGGGTCCAAACACATGCAGGAGGTTCATTGGAGACGGCGTCCAGGCGAGTGAATGGTTGGATGTCTGTGTGTCGTGTGAATGGGTGATGCGAACCAAGCAGCTGCTAACCATCACACGGTCTGAACGCCGGTCTTTGGACTGTGGTCCTGAACCTGCAGTCTCCACATCCACACCTGATGTGGAACATCTCTGAACATCACCACACCATCAGCCTTTGCATTCACACGTAGAGCCTCCTCAGCGGAGGTTTGAATCTCTGAGGAACCTGAAGGCACCAGCCTGACCCCCGTGTTTCGTGATGGTTTCCAGAACGTGACGACCTTTTTTGAATTACAAATGTGACTGCCCGGCACAGTTTGTCTCCACGCCAACCTCCATGTTCTACCCTCGGCATGAACCGAGATCCAAGATGTTTTGTTTTTCAAACCGCGTTTCAAAAAAAAAAAAAAAAAGAGCTCAATCGGTGTTTTTTTTTTGGCTTTCTTTTTTCCAGTTTGCAGCCTTTAGCCTTTTTGCAGCCGTGTGTTGTTTCTTTTTTCCGCTGCCATGCTCGGGTGGCGCCACCCCATCGGGAAATGCGAGCGGGACCCCAAAGAACCGGCCCTAAAAGCCCTGGAATGGAGGGTCTTTAATGGAGCCAGGCCTCAGACACCCCGGAGACGGGAGTCCAAACAGGAACACCTCGTCTCAGACAAAAGACCCCGGCTCCCAAATAATTGCTGGCGCACCTAGAAAGTAGCCGCGGTCCCCGGCTCATCTGCTCTGGCTGTGCCAGGGGCCGCTTTGAGTTATCGTCTGCGCCAATCACCTTGCGCGCCGCCGGGTCCCCGGCCCCAGCCGGAGGAGGAGGAGGAGGAGGACGGCGAGGCCACGGCCGCCCGCGACATCTCCTTGCCCAGCTCAGGGGCATTTCCTGGGCTCTTTCTTCCCCGCGCTTTCTCCCTCTCTCTCTGTACACGCCGGCAATTACTGCCTCCGACACTAAGTCGTTCTGGCACGGGCTCAGCTCCCATTTTACACAGTGCCTCAGCAGTTTAGTTTACCGCAGTGTGTTGTCTTGCAATAATTGCTCTATCTTGCCAAAACTGATTCGCTGTGAATTTCAGCGGGAGATTTATGTTTTTTAAGGCTTTGTACTTGGCGGCCGAACGTGTTTATTAAGTGTTAATTTACCTCATTAAAGCAACAAACAGGGCAAAATATCAAAGGAGATGTAATACATGTTTAACTAAAGCATTTTTTGAGGCGTTTCGGGATTTAGCACGTACCGCTCCAGTCACGTCTGGTTTTATCAGAGTATTTGTGCACGACCAAAGTGCACGTCCCTCAGCCTGCATGTGAGCTGCAAAATGTAACTGTTAGAAAACAGACTCGCATTTCTGACGACAAAATGAGCGTGTAATTAAGTAAGTTTCAGATGGCAGCATGAATCCTCGAGCTTTAATAAAGCACAGAAACAATAAGCTTGTGTTTTGTTTTGGGTTTTTTTTAAATCCCTTTCCAGTTCCATTCTCCGGGATAAAGACTTACGTGGACCCCGACACGTACGAGGACCCGACTCAGGCCGTGGAGGAATTCGCCAAAGAAATAGAGCCGTCGTACATTTGCATCGACAGGGTGATCGGCGCGGGTAAGAGAGAGCCGCGGACGCGCGGCGGAAGAAAAGTGTCGACTCAAGTTTCAGCAAAACATAGAATTGGATGACTAACCTGTAACGTGACGTAATGATGTCAGTCAGGGTTACTTACGGTTGGTAAACATGAAGGGTTTTTTTTCGGATTCGTCCCTTAAATGTGGGCACCATCTAGTGGGGAAAATGTGCAATTACAGCTTACCGCATCATTTGAGGGCTCCTGCTGTGAATCCAGACATGAACTGCTTTTGTTGCTGCAGGGGAGTTTGGGGAGGTGTGTGGAGGTCGCTTGCGCATCCCAGGCCGGATGGACATCGCCGTTGCGATCAAGACGCTCAAAGGCGGCTTCATGGAGCAGCAGATGCAGGAGTTTCTGCGCGAGGCGTCCATCATGGGACAATTTAACAACCCCAACATCATCAGACTGGAGGGAGTGGTCACAAAGAGTAAGCTTGCCATGTTTTTGTGCGTGTGCGTGTGTGTGTGTGTGCGTGTGTGTGTGTGTGTGTGTGGACCTCACCTGATGATCCCGGCCATCTCCTCAGGCAGGCCGGTCATGATCGTGGTGGAGTACATGGGCAACGGAGCTCTGGACTCCTTCCTGCGGGTGAGGAAACGGGTGCAAAAGTTCGTGTTTGAAGGAAACTGGCGGTTTCAAACACTCATCCCTCCATCTCGATCTGCAGACACGGGACGGCCAGTTCACCGTCCTCCAGCTGGTGGGCATGATGCGGGGCATCGCGGTGGGCATGACCTACCTCTCGGACATGGGCTACGTCCACAGAGACCTGGCCGCACGCAATATCCTGGTGGACCACAACCTGGTGTGCAAGGTGTCGGATTTCGGCATGTCCAGAGTCCTGGAGGACGACAGCGAGGCTGCGTACACCGCCACCGTGAGCGAACAACGCCGCCACTCCACGGTCGCGGCCTCCCTGAACTCTCTGACGTTTACGTTGCATGTCGTTCCGTCAGGGGGGAAAGATTCCGCTACGCTGGACGGCGCCGGAGGCCATCGCCTACGGGAAGTTCTCCTCCGCCAGTGACGTGTGGAGTTATGCCATCGTCATGTGGGAGGTGATGTCATACGGCGAACGGCCATACTGGGAGATGTCCAACCAGGATGTAAGAAACCCAATATCGGGGGAAAAAGCAAACCGGGATTTCCCGGCCGTCGCTCACGTGCGACATATCTGCTTTGTGACGCTCATCCCAGGTCATCCTGTCCATCGAGGAAGGCTACCGTCTGCCGGCGCCGATGGGCTGCCCCGTGACGCTGCACCAGCTGATGCTGCACTGCTGGCAGAAGGAGCCCGGCCAGCGTCCGCACTTCAGCGAACTGCTCTGCTTCCTGGACAAACTCATCATCAACCCCAGCAGCCTGATCACTCTGGTGAACGATATGCAGATGTAAGAACCTGCCTGCACCGACGCGCTCGCTGGATTTAGCTCGCCAATGAAAAACACATTATCTGCTGTTTGGAGAGTGCTGTTTTCTATCATCTCGCTCTTTTGAGACGCTCAAACCAAACATCGCGGGTAAATATTTATTGAGCTCCATTTCTTTGTTGGCTATCGCTGCTCGGAGAGCCGGAAGAATAAAAAAAAAAAAAAAAAAAGGGGGGGTCGAGAGGAAAAACTGCAACGTCCTGGCTTCCTATCGAAACCCCCGCACGTTCAAGCTTTGTTTGCGCCGGGACGAGTATTCCGTGTTTGTTTCCGGAGTGTTTACCGGGAGTGATCCTCTCAGGGGTGGACAAGGGGGCCTCCGGCGCGGCGCTCCACTGCATTAAACTGTTTGCTTTTAGCAGCCTGGTTTTCACAAGGGGGGAAACCTGATGGCAGACAGGATTTAAGAAAGAACGTCTGATCATTTGCGTCCCGTTTTTCAGCCAAAGGGTCCCAGGGACTAATATTAACGTGCCTGCAAATTGACTTTCATGGCACTTTTAATTAAACCACTGAGGTAATCAGGACACGCGAGCCTCCATTAGCGCACCCGCCTCCATGTTTTGGTTTGTCCTAAACATTTACAAATACCTAAAGCTTAGTTTGCTCCCACATGTATCCCTGTCCTCAGCATCTGCCTTCATGCTCTTTACAACATCCTACATTTGCACGAACTGCAAGTTCTGCACCTGAAAGCCGGTACTCGAGCTATGCCGGTGCCATGTAGGCAAGGGGGCTGGTTGGTGGGTTTAAACATATGAATAGAAGTGTTTACTTTGCGTCCAATGGCCCGTTTTTGTTTAACTCCGCCAAATGGACATTTTCATCCCGGACACCCAGATCCCGCTCGCGGTGTAACGAGTTCGTCCTTGGCTCGTGCTCCGTT
The DNA here is from genome assembly GCA_901007705.1 of Fistularia tabacaria. Classification (NCBI taxonomy): domain Eukaryota; kingdom Metazoa; phylum Chordata; class Actinopteri; order Syngnathiformes; family Fistulariidae; genus Fistularia; species Fistularia tabacaria. Next base: position 56,288 of record CAAKHD010013879.1, read on the forward strand.
CCTCTGCCAGGTTTCATTCAAACAGGAACGTTTTTCTTCTTTTCTTGGCTAAATCGTGCCAACGGGCAGTCATACGGCCTCCTCAACACACCTGATAAACTCCACAGCTGCAATGCATCAGTGGCAAGAATGTGTCTTTCGCACGATGCGGTTCAAACACTGTTCTCTAACCCGTCCTGTCCTTCCTGTCCCCAACCGTTGCCTCAGTTTCTCTGAATCCCCCGACGACATCCCCGACTACCCTCTCTTCATCTCTATTGGCGACTGGCTGGACTCCATCAAAATGAGCCAGTACAAGAACAACTTCATCGCGGCGGGATACACCACGCTGGATTCCGTCTCAGCCATGAGCATAGAGTGAGTGAGTACGGCGAGCGTGACGGGGCGCCACGGTCCGGGAGCTGCGCGCTGTATTCCAGGTGCATTGCAAAGGAGAGAGTCTATGAAAATCCACAGAGGGGAAACTTAAACTCTGAAGTGAAACATGTTTTATCATTAACATGAGTTAAAACTAAAGTCAGCATCACAGGCTGTATCTGATTGACTGACACTGAGATAAGATCGCTAATCCACACCTTGCAAAGTATTCATTTTGACACACACACACGCGCACGCACACACACACACACACACACACACACACACACACACACACTTTTGAGTCACAAATCTGAATATTGGTCCGGTCACCTGGAGGAGTTTGATTGTGAATATCACGGGCGCCCTCTAGTGGTCATATCAGGAAGCGCATCAACAACCTCGCAAGAAAATTTAGATTAGACTCAATTTTGTCATTATACGTGTAAAGGGTGACAAAATGCTCTTAAGAATCTCACCAGAAGTGTTAAAAAAGCAGCTGGTGCAGATAAAGAGTATATGATGTCACTTTACAGATAGACATGCGCAATAAATGTAGCAGACTATAGACAATTTAAGTGTACAGATAAGTTATGCAGTATAAAAACAGTTGAAATGGACATGAATAAATATGGCAATTAGCTGCCTAGGCTTACGAAACTAGTGAAGTATTGTGTGCACACAAGACAGTCCAGTAGTAGAAAAAAATAATTCAATCCTGTTACCTCCCGGCTCAGAGAGGCAACAAAACCAGATGTAATTGGTATTCAATAAATCTGTTTCTTCAGCAAGTTTGCAAAAAGGTGCAGAGTTACAATTATGAGAGAAAGGGGACAGGTTGGCCGCTGCTCAAATTAACAAAAGGAATAAAACGCAACGGGAGTCCTCATAAGGAGGACAATCCTCGACTTAGGTGTCTGAAGGGAAACAATACCTGCACTACCGGAGACAAACAGAGTCAGCAACCCCAACACAGCATTTAGCCTAAAACCACAGTATTCGGCCTCACAAAGCACACAGTTCGGACACAGCGTTTGCCCCTGGGCGTGCTGCACGTCAGCTGCCACCTCAAATTTAACAACCCACACAGTACCAACACGGTGGGGCACAGCATTTAACGGTATTTGGGCTGGCAGAATCAGCCTTAGCCGCCCACACGGCGGACCGCAGCTCGTCCCCTCGGCATGCTGCACATCAGCCACCCCACTGGCTTTAACAAACCACATGCAATCGGCCTGAGCAGCCCACGCGGCAGTTCCCCTTAGCTGTTTGCACGTCAGCCGCACCCGGTGAACGGTTGTATACAGTTTTTAAAGAAGTCTTTGGAACCGAACATTCCCGTCTGGATTCCTGGCTCCTCCTAGTGTGCCGAGGTGTCGTTGAGCAGGTAGCTGAACCCCTAACTGCTCTCATTTCCTTTCCATTCGCATCCTGTGGCTCATTTTTTTCACTCCATTTCTATTCTTGCCCTTGTTTTTGTCGTATTGGTTGTCCCTTGTTTTGTGTTTTTTTTTTTTATTCTCTGTCTTTTTTGTTCATTTTGCTGTCTATTTTTTTAATAGATGTATGTGGCTATCTTTCAACTGTCTGTTTTATTTATATTTATATTCATATATATTGAAACTGCTATTGTTGCACTGTCCTCGACTAAAGAATTTCCCTACGGGGATCAATAAAGTAACCCCTGGGGCCGCGAGGTGGTAGCCAACGGCTCATGGTTCATCCATGATGGGTTAAATGCAGAGAAGGAATTTCCCGCACAGGATTGATAAAGTGTAAAACAAACAAAACAAAAAAAAAAATGTAAATTGAAATTACGCTGAGAAAATGTTGCATTTGCAGATTATGACTTCATGCGAAAAGAATAAATCAGACGTTTGCGTCATCCTGCCAGAATCCAAACAGACACTTTCATCACCCTACGGTTTAAAAGCTCCAGATTGCATTCACTCATTCCCAAACGCGCTGTGATAGGCGGATCCATTTCCATGATGAGGCAACGTCACTGTGACGCTCTCATCAAATGATTCATTCTGGACAATACGGTTTTCTCTCCCTCCCCTTCAGTGACATCAGGAGAATCGGGGTGTGTCTCATTGGCCACCAGAGGAGAATCGTCAGCAGCGTACAGTCCCTGCGCCTGCAGTTACATCACATCCAACAGAGCGGCTTCCAAGTGTGAGGGCGCCGTGCAGAGGGCTCACCGGAAGGTTCCTCCTGCGTCACCCTCGAATAAGCGCGCACCAGACTGTTAGGTTTAGCAGGTACTACCCTCTGCTCATACCAGAGCAGCCCCCCCCCCCCCCCCCCCCCCCCCCCCCCCCCCCCCCCCCCCCCCCCCCCCCCCCCCCCCCCCCCCCCCCCCCCCCCCTCCTCCCCCCCCCCCCCCCCCCCCCCCCCCCCC
>CAAKHD010013880.1:3630-20302 GCA_901007705.1 Fistularia tabacaria
GTTGTCTCGATTTGCGTCCAATTCCATGTGAAGCCTCGTGCCAATCTGGCCGGGCGTGAGCCCAGTGTTTTAAGAGGTCACTTCACGTGCGCCCTCCGGCGCGCAGGCGCAGAAGGATAATCCCACCGCGCGCACGCGCACATGCACACACACACATTGCTGGCTGAATAAAACCCTGTTTAGGGCAACAACAGGAGAGAGCAGCCAGCCCTACTGAGAAAAATTAGCCAACACATCCACACACAAAGGCACTGCGATGTATCATCAAACACACACGCACACTTACACACTTTCCTGCTGGCTACCCCTGGATGGGAGGTGTGGCTGTCAATCAGCAGGGCTGCTGACATCAGCGATCATGGCAGGGCACAGAGTCTGCTCTTTAAAAGGAGCGAGCGATTGACACCGACAGAGAAGAGCACTCACAATGAGAGAGGAGGTGGTGGGGGTGAAGTGCCAGAGGGGCACGAGGTGCATCTGGAACGCTGGGGACCCACTAACTGGGTTAAGAAAGTGAAGCCCCCCCCCCTTAGACTTAAAGGAAGGAGAGTACCCTTTTAGTTAGGCACAAATTGCAAATAGGAAGAAATGAAATGAAGTGTATCCAAGACCCTGAGGTCCAAGCTGGTGTTGGAGCTGGACCTGCAGATGTTTCTTTTATGAACTGCAGGACTGTACGTCCATGTGGAGAGGAGTGACCTGACATACACCATCAAAACTATCTGAGATGAGCTGCTGCTGATCCATCTCAGGCTAACAGTTGCTTGGAGGGGCCACAGGGACCCACTGGTTTAGAAGGAGGGTCATGTTTAAAATATCAGCTTCGATATATGGTGAAACACATATGAGCAAACCTAATTCGGGTGCTTCCAAGCAGGCTGCAAAAAATACTGAATATCAGGTATTGCAAACAAAAATGTGTCTCAAATGTGAACATTTTTATCACTTAGACTTTTTAAAATTAAATATATGGCCATATACAAAAATATAAGTGACAAGTTATGGCGAGACCTCATCACTGGAGAGTAAGACACAACTGGAGTGACTGAAAACAGAAAGTGAGGCTGTACATGTACGTGTCCGGCTGTACGTGTTGGTGAATTCTGAAAATCCTACTTTGCGACTCATGATTTCTTTCCCCCTTCTTCTGGTAGCATCGGCGTGTGAGTTCGCTGACATTGTGGAGCTCCTGCTGAACTCCGGAGCCGATCCATCTATCAAAGATATGGAGGGCTCCCTCCCTGAGGAGGTCACTGAATCCGGCGCCATCTCTTCTCTCCTGCGTCAGTACACCGCTCCAAAAGGCTAGAACCCCCCGCCCACCTCCCAACCCTGACCCCAACCCTAACCCTGACCCCGACCCTTTCCCTGGTCTCGTCCCTTTTCAACTCAAGAGCCTACACTTCCCCTTCATCCCTCATTTTTCCAGAAGAGAGTGTCCAGGCTCAGCAGTTAACGGACCGGGATTGCAAATGGTTTTGTTTGATTGTATCCCAGGATACTTGAGGTTAGTTTGGTTTCATCGGCATCGCCGTTTTGAAATGAGGGTGGAAATGTTGGCTGAACCACCAATATTGTATGGGGAAGAAAAGCACACCGCATACTAGTTCTTCATTTAAATACTTTATATCGAGTCTGTGGAGGTTCTCAGTCATGCAGGTCATGGTGAATACTTGTCGTAATCTTCTTGTAATTGCAACTGGACCTGAAGTTCTGAAGTTCAGAACTGAAGAAACTTCTTGGATGAGGGGTGAAACGTCTTCAAGAGAAGACATTCAAGTCCAGTTGCCACAACAAGAAGGTTACAACAAGAATACTTTATATCAACTTTATCTGGCAGTAGGGTTGGGTGATGTGAGGAGAGGAGTAAGATGATGTAAACCGGTCAAGATGAGATGTTCATCATGATGCAAGTCAATGAATATGACAAGATCCCGGTCATATTGGATCTAAAGAATCTACATCATTGTGACAAAGTGCCTACATGGCCAGGTATCCCGTTCACCGAGTCAAAGGGAAAACAGCCCATGTCCTTCTTTTATCTTTTGACATAATGCATTACCCGAAATGTTTAGAAGAAAAAAACAGGTTAACTACCCCCACACGAAATAACCAATCGCAATAGAAGAATTTAAACATGATCACTGACTTCTACTGCTCAGGACTGCTAGGACATTTAGTCTTTGTTTCATTAAAGCTTCTTTGTCCATGATTCAGTTGTTACATTCCAAGGAATGCTTTAGACATTTAACATTTATCAATATTAAAGTCTTCAACAAATCTTTGCTTTTGTCCCATTTCTATGTGTTTTCAGTCATGCAGCTAATGACGGAACCCACAGTTCCAGGGTCGCGGTCATACTTTGTTACCGTGTTAAACCACTACCATGGTGCACTATTTAAATCATCAAACTCCCAGCAGTGATCTCCATATTAGGGAGTGACAAAAAGCCAAAACCTTTTGATTCAAACTTTGCTAAACAGCTTGAAGGATATAATAAAATTTGATAGAACATTTTTTTGGGACAAGTTCACTGGGTATAACTTGGTATTCAAAGGTGATGGGCCATTATAGAGCCAGAATAGGCTTTTTACCACAATATCACACTGCTTTATGAGATTTCACTATATCCCATTGCTTTATATATATATATATATTTCCTGAGAGTCAATGGAAAACCATGGGAGTAAGATTACTGTCATTGCATTCACACAATAACTGCAACGACATTTCAAGTAATCCACATAACAGCATGAAGTGGTGAACTGATGTAGCCGAGAAATCAAATGTCAACGTCATTGCACTTTACTGTCTTTCTCAAAAATAATTTTTGCATCCGTTATTCAAAGCCAGACTTTGACAGCCTGACTAGAAACCTTTTTTGAATCTTCTGCTCTGTCAATGTGCGAAAGGTAAAGTTTGTTTGGAGAGTCACTGAAATGCATGAGGTTTTACTCCCTAGGATTCTGGAGGGACAAAAAGTCATACCCCTTGAAGTAAAACAATATAGAGTAAAATAACATTTAAAAAACTGCACAGTACTTAGTCATCTGAGACCCCATTTACTGAGCTGGGTAATATTCTTATCAGAAAATTATGTAATTTACTAAAAACATTAGGGCAAGCAAAATCTGAAACATAAATGGCTAAAGATGAACATAATGCAAAAATATGCATTATTAATAAATGCACAAGCGTCCACATACTTTTGTATTTATTTCAAGTAGTCTGAACCTCTTGTAAATGCTTGTATAAAGGATAATCACATAATAATGTCTGTGATATGAGGGGGATGAATAGCAGTCGACAAAGAACTTGGAAAAACAACAACCTATGTCATACATTTAAATCCATATCTAATCTATACATTTATTCAGGGCAAATTCAATTTTTTTACCTGTCTTGGACATTTTACACGATAAGTACCACGCCAATGCATGTACAGTTGTGCTAATAAGTTTACATACCCCGTCAGAATTTTACTTTCTTGGCCTTTTTTCAGAGAATATGAATGATAACACAAAAAAACTTTTTTTCCACTCATGGTCAATGTTTGGGTGAAGCCATTTATTGATTAAAAAAACTGTATTTTCTATTTTTAAATCATAATGACAACAAAAAACATCTAAATGACCCCGATCAAAAGTTTACATACCCCGGTTCTTAATACCATGTATTGTCCTCTCTTACATCAATGACAGCTAGAAGTCTTTTATGGTAGTTGTGGATGAGGCTCTTTATTTCCTCACATTGTAAAGCTGCCCATTCTTCTTGGCAAACAGCCTCCAGTTCCTGTAAATTCCTGGGCTGTCTTTCATGAACTGCACGCTAGAGATCTCCCCAGAGTGGCTCAATGATATTGAGGTCAGGAGACTGAGATGGCCACTCCGGAACCTTCACTCCATTCTGCTGTAGCCAATGACAGGTCATCTTGGCCTTGTGTCTTGGATCGTTGTCATGTTGGAACATCCAAGTACGTCCCATGCGCAGCTTCCGGGCTGATGAGTGCAAATTTTCCTCCACTATTTGCTGATAACGTGCCGCATTCATCTTTCCTTCAACTTTGACCAAGTTTCCTGTGCCTTTATATCTCACACATCCCCAAAACACCAGAAATCCACCTCTGTGCTTTAAAGAGGGAATGGTGTTCCTTTCATCATAGGCCTTGTCGACACCTCTCCAAACATAACATTTATGGTTGTGGCCAGAAAGTTCAATTTTGGTCTCATCACTCCAAATGACCTTGTTTCAGAAGTTTTGAGGTTTGTCTCTGTGCTGTTTGGCGTATTGTAGGCGAGATGCTTTGTGGCATTTGCGCAGTAATGGCTTTCTCCTGGCGACTCGACCATGCAGCCCATTTCTCTTCAAGTGCCTCCTTATTGTGCATCTTGAAACAGCCACACCGCTAGTTATCAGAAAGTCCTGTATTTCAGCTTATGTTATTTGTGGGGTTTTCTTTGCATCCCAAACAATTTTCTGGACGAAATTTTTGTTGGCTTTACCTGACCGTGGTTCTTTTTAACAGAGCCCCTGATTTTCCATTTGTTAATCACAGTTTGAACACTGCTGTCTGACATTATCACTCCCTTGGATATGTTTTTGTATCCCTTTCTTGTTTTATACAGTTCAATTATCTTTTCCCATAGATCCATCGACAATTCTTTTGCTTTCCCCATGACTCAGAATCCAGAAACGTCAGTGGCTGGATGAAAGATGCAAGAGTCTGTCTGGATCCCAGAAACTCTTTCAGCTTTTATGCACACACACTGACTACAAGCAAACCGATCACAGGTGAGGATGGTTACCTTTAGTAGCCATTCAAACCCATTTGTGTCAACTTCGGTGCGTGTTATCAGGCCAAAATCACCAGAGTATGTGAACTTTCAATCAGGGTCATTTGGGTAGTTCTGTTGTCATTATGATTTAAAAAGAGAAATCACAGTCGTTTGACGATAAATGGTTTCACCCAAGCACTAAGAATGAGTGGAAAAAAAGTTTTTGTGTTATCATTCATATTCTCTGAAAAATGGCCAAAGAATCACACATTCTACCACGGTATGTAAACTTATGAGCACAACTGTAACAACATTATGATATATCAATATTCAACATGCTCATTATGATTTATCAAAGTACACATATTAGTGTTTGCAACCAAAACAGTGAGCTTAAATGGATGGCCATCATAAGATACATAATCGTTTTACACTGGTGTTTGCACCCATGATATCACAGTCCTCAGTATCAGTGAGCTACATTTTCCGTGTGTTTTTTTTTTTTTTTTGGTGGCGGGCCCACCGTACACGTCACTTAGCAAACACACAACATGCGACCGCGTCTCCACAACCTGCCCCTTTACTTTTGCCATACGGGACATGATTTGGATGTTTTCCAAAAATAACTAGCACATGGTCTTAGTCCAAATCTGCTTTAGTTGTCGCCAAGCCTCTCTGATCAGCACATTCTCTTTGCTTCAGCTTACACACACACACACACACACACACACACACACACACACACAAACGCACACGCACGCACACCAGCAGATGAGAATGCACTAAATCTTGTTCTTAATTACAGCTTCATGAAGATAAAAATACACATTTTGTACACACAGTGGGGACAAAGCCTAATCCTTTACTCTGAAACCCAATGTCTTGCTTTATGCTGGCTCTAGTCCTCTGCCAGGTTCTCCAGCGTTTTACTTAAATGAAAATCTGCCTTAAAACAAGACAAATCAGGCCTTATTTAGAAGGCACATATGTGTGTGCATACTGCATGGAAAGCAGAATTTAAAAGAAAGGAGTGGAAAATGTAAATGTATGGATGTTATTCCCCAAAAATCTGGTACAAGTGTGAGTTAAAGGGTCCATCGTATGCGTGGCGTCATCAGGGACGGCGCCTCTTATTCAGCCTCTGGCCCGAGAGCGGTCATAAACTAAAGTGAAATGCAAGAGAGCAGTGCTTCACAAGAGAGGATTTAGAAGAAGAGAGTCTCGGATGACACTTCCATACTTTTTTGGCAAATCACATGTTCGCAGAATTATTACAGTTCAGGAGTAGTGGCCGTCGAGCCACACTCAAGTACTCGAATTTTCTCATCTTCGCTGAAGACATTTTTGAAGAAACAAAAGATGCACACGAGTTGAAACCCTTTGAGTATTCAGCCCGAGTCTGAGTCATGATGCGCTTACAATCCCACAAAGAGACTACCAGTGACCATCTTGTTGTTATGGATTCCATCCACATCCGGCCATTAGGCTGGTGGTGTATCTCTAAAGCCTGTTTGGGGCCGAGTGTTGTCTCCTCGTTGTTTACTAAACCCCGTTATACTGGCTTGAGGTAAGAGGGGGTGACGGCAGCCATGCCTCCCCCCCTCGGCTCGTCTGCAAGATTCTGACACTAAGCCCATTATGTTTCCATTATGGGCCTTCAATTTTCCTCTGAGCTTCTCACTTTTGACACTGCAGCTCCTTCCAAACTGCAGACTCACACACTCCGGACCCAATACTGATCAGCTGTTTCCTGCTTTTATTCATTTTGTATGATGTCGAAAGTAAAGCTATGCTCTATCAACTGCTATGTTTAAGTACCCGTTTCCACTGGAAGGCATTCCTGTCTCACAAAAGAAAAAAACGTGAAATTTGTAAGAAATAATTATTTTGACATTTCAAGATTTTTACTATCGTCGTATAAAAGTTTGTCTGGCTTTTTTTAAAGACCATGACGTGTAACATATCGAAATGTCTTTCTATGAGTCATCATTACCCTGTTCATACAACCAGGGTAAAATGTACACTGATGGTGAAAATTTCTTATGCCATACATTCAAGCATACAAATAACTGGAGTGAAAATAAGTAAACTTGCTTTATTCAAGCTGACAATGACATAAATGTCACTGTTTGTCGGGAATCCTTGTTTCCATTCCTTTGTAAATTCTTATCGATTTATGGAGTCACACAATTATTATTTTAAAGCCATTTCTTAAAATTAATCCATACCAATTTCGCAAATTTTACATAATCAGTACTTGTTTTAGAATATAGATACATTCTTTTAAGAAGCGCTTACATGAGTTCTTCATATTTAATATTTATTTCTGACATTTAGGTTTGGGGAAGATATCAGGTCTGGTTTGTTTGATATATTACTCGTAAAATGTTCGATATATGCATTGGGAATGCGAATCAGATTTATTGTCCCATCGAGGTGAGATATGTAAACAGTGTGCTTATATTTTCTTGTTAAGCACTTAGTACACAGTTTAAAACCTAAGTCTAAGACCTAAGTCTGTCTTGCGACACCTGGATTTAGCTTCGATATATCTATAATCTTTTATTTTTTAAATTGAAATCAATCCAGTTGAAGTTTTCAGCTCAACTGTTGACACCGGACATAATTTCTAATCTTTAAGCATTGATAAGCACGTAATAGTATGAAAAGAAGTAACTCGAATTAGTGTATTTTTGCTTTCTTTATGGATTTTTAGTTTTCTCTTCTGCTTCTGCAATTCTTTCAAAGATGTTTTTGAAACGTAATCATTTCCTACGAGCACATTTTCTCCATTTGTCCAATAACTTTGAGGTCTTTTTCAGTGTGCAGGGTATATTTCGGAGCCCAGTAAAATGGACATATTGATATGATCAAAACGAACGTTTTTTTTTTGATGAGGCTTGGAAGTTTAGAAGTTTATGAAAGTTTCAAATTCCAACAGACTTTAAACTGAAACCACAAGTGAAGTAACGGAGGCTGTCAGCGAACACACTGTATTGTCAACGCTGAAGTACAGGCGTTGCTTCCTTTGTTTTCATAAATTGCCCTCCTATGCTTACTTGTGATCGGTCTGCAGCAGCAGAATGATCAGCCGTCTGAAAAGGCAGACTTTCACATTAAAAAAGCATTGAGCTCCCAACATTGAGGGTGTCATTGAGAAGCCTCTGTCTAACTCCGGAGCCTCTTTAAGACTCACTCAGTCATCCTGCGGATCATTGTTCACTGCAACGAGGTTGAAGTCGTTGGAAAGAAAAATGCCTTGTCTTGAGGCCGTAGATTGACTTCCAGGCCAAGACAACAAATCTTGTCTGGTTTGCATGTTAATTTATTCCCTTTTCCTTTAGACGTTAAAAAAAAAAACGTTTCCTTCAGGAAGTTTGTAATAAAAGCCTTGCAATCGATGATAATGGCATTTGAGCTTGTGTTTGTCATCTTCGCAAAAGCAACAGTGGTGGAGTTTCCCCAGATTTATTTGTATACTAGTGCTGTAAGTGGCGTGTAAATTATCCTAACTGTCTGTGTGGCTCTTTATCTTTGTAAGGCCGTACTATTAGAGTCTATCCATTAATGCTCATAGCCAAACCAATCAATGCTTAAATAAAAATAAGCTCAATTTGCAGTGTTTTATGCAAACGTGCAAACTCCAACCAGGCTGACTCTTTGCTTTTTGTTTGTTTAATGCAACAGGAATTGCTAAAACACAAAAGAATCAATAACACTTAAGTTTGGGTTAGGTTTGGCCGGCTCTCAGACGAATGCTCCACATTGCTGCATACAAATGACTTTTCATACAGATGTACACTGTAGGGTAATTTCATTACTATTCTATACATAGTTAGCCAACACCATAGACTCAGGGGATAAATCCACAGCGCGGCTTTAGTAAAGTAGAAACTAAAACTAAGAACAGAAGCAGACAAAGCTATGGCAAAGAAATCCCAGATCACGGGAATTAGTGGGTTTTAGGGTTAAATACAATTTGTGGCTCTAACATTAAACTCTGTGTCTATGATCCTTTTCCAGGAGTTTTTACACAAATATGCACAGAACTTACAGACTTTATTTTGCATTTAGTGCTTAATGAAAAACAATCATAAGGTCGAACACACTTACAGACTTTATTTTGCATTTAGTGCGAAATGTTAAACAATGATAAAGTTGAACACACCATCACCAGATGGTGAAAATTGCAAAAGGCTGCGCATGGTGGCATTGCACTCAACGGACCAGTTTAAATGTCAGCTGGGTGATTTTATTTAAATTTTATATCTATTGGCTGCTGCTGTGAGTTACTGTACTGCAGAGATCAGTGACATGCGGTGAGGTTCATGGCTGGTGAGGCTCTGACTCCCTTGGAGTCAGATTTACAATTATGAGAACTCAGAAGAGTATCTTATTCCCTATTCAATTGGCAGCATGCATGTTGAATTAAATACTGCTAATGTTTTGTATCTCATCAGCATTCCTCTTTCTCTCACAACACACACACACACACACACACACACACAAACACATACATAGAAACATATGTGGCTCAGAAAGATTGTTTCTTTTATAGCAGCAACATACAACATATATGGCAGATATGGTGTGCACCCTCCATGTTTTCCAAACAATTCATACTCATTGTAAACAAATAAACACATACATAGAAACATATGTGGCCCAGAAAGATTGTTTCTTTTATATCAGCAATAGACAGCATATATGGCAGATATGGTGTGCACCCTCCATGTTTTCTAAACAATTCATACTCATTGTAAACAAATAAAGTTCAAATTTCTATAATTCACATTAGGTTAAAATAAAATGTAAATCCTTTTTTCCTTTTTACTTAGTCTCCCTTTTTTTTTTTATAAAACTGAAAAACATTTGTGGTCTTACCTTTATACAGTATGTGTGCGTAGTTCATACGTCTGTCCTTGTCCAAAAAAAGTTACCAAAGTAACAGAAGACCTCCTCATTTTATTTTAATTTTGAAAGTCTCTCAGCCTCAAAGGAGACAATAGCAAAGGAAGAAAGTCGTTCTTCATCTGTCTCATTCCGCCTGTATAATTTAAGTATTTTCAACACACAGAATAACCTCTCCACTGATGCTGTTGTAGCTGCTGTAGTGAGAGCCAGCTGGAGTAACTTTGTCGCCTCTGGAACATTCCATATTAGATCCTTCTGGGCCAAGAAAAATCATTGAGAAGCTGTCCGGAAGATTTAGATGCATTCTTTACTGTTTGTGAGCTATTCACTCTGGCCCAAATCGGTGTTTAGTCATACAAAATCACAGAATCTTGTATATTTGACAGGCTAAACAAACCTAGCATACTTTAGCTAACAAGTAGGCAACGAGCGTCAAATGCTAATGGAGCGACTGCAGCAACAAGCACCTGTTTGCTCACGTACGCCCCCCTCAGGTGCGGCAAAGTACAGTCTGCCTCAACTCGTGATTTTTCTCTACAGTTTATTCTGCCATCAGCAGGAATATTTACGTCACACACTTGCATTAAAGACATTACAAAGGCTTTAGAAAGTGTCGGTGTGTATAATAATCTGATAAATCTTTTGAACAAATACATTGGCAACATGCTGAGAAACAGAAAAAATAGAGGCGTAGATGGATCATACACTGACACACTGACTGGGTTTTGTCTCTTTATGACATTATATGTGATCACGAGCAAATTCGAATTTCACTCTATCCTTCAGGTTTTGTTTGTAATTGTAATCTGGGAAATTGATTAGAGGTTGAATATAAAAAAATGTTGCTTGTGTCGTAGATGCACTTGAAATGGGATGCATGTGTTCACTTGTTCTGAAATTCTGCTTAGAGCTTAATTCACCTCTTAATTTGGGAAACATAGTCAAAATGAGTGGTGACATATGAAACATGTACCGTTTGTCCGGTCACAAACAGCATTTGACCATGTTCCACATAGCACTCCACAATTAGTTAACAACCAGGGGATTAAGAAAAGATTTGAATGTGCGGCACTGCAATCTGCTACTGCATCCCTTTAGCACCGAGAGGATCAACGCATCCATCAAGGCAGCTGTTTCCCCACTTGTTTTGTTTTTTCCCCTTCCCTTCTTTTTCCTCTTTATGCATCTTTCTTGTCACCCCCCACCCAAGACCAAGAGAGCAGAGCCACATCAATCACTGTTAACTGACTGACCACTGTCTGTTGGTGGTACTAAATGGATCTCCACAATTGAATAGAGGCCTAAGTGTGTGGTAAATGCTCTCAATGGGTAAATGAATTTGCGGGTTAACTCTCTCTAAAGAGCCTTTGGAAAAGGCTAAAAATCATAAAAACAGCTGCAGACATCTTTCTTTTGAGACGCCAAAAAACAAAAGCTCACGTAAAAATTCGGCGTACGGCATCCATTAAACAGCAGAGCACAAAAGGAGTAACCCAAAGACAATTCAGCTTTATTTTCCTCATATAGATTTGACTGTACACAGTTCATACCATTACACAGAAGGCATAAATGAATAATTTCAGTGCTCTCTTTTACATCTTTTTCAAAGACACATGGCAATAATAAATAGCACTCATGAAACAAGACGATCAACACATTTCTCAAACTGTACAAAATTTACAACAATTAAGATGCAAACTGCTGAGGCAACGCAGACTTAACAAAACTGTGGTGGTGACCTTTTTGTACACAACTCTTCTAAATGGTGTGGCTTTCTATTTGTCGGATTGCATTCTGGCTTTTAAAAAACAGGGCTTGGCAAATTTTCAACAAAAAAAAAGAACTAAAAAGATGACTACATAGTTTAGATTTGATTCATCTTCTTCAGCTTTTAAAAGAGAGACACGGCTACAAATAACATCCAGGTCAGGTGGTTTTCAAACGAACCTCTTGAATTCAAAATGGTCAACAGGTCAAACCTCTCTGAGATGTACCGTCAGATTTCAAGAAGAGTTTGCACTTCGAGAATGTAGGAGACCGTTCTCCTCTCACGAATGTGATTGTGGGGTATTGAAGACACAGCTAAGACGTCAGTCCAGCAGTCTTGGCAGCTTCAATACTCGACAGCCAGCCCAGATAGCAGGGGGACTCTGGTAATCCCTCTGACACGGAGGCCAGACAGTTGGAGAGCAGGCTGACAACACATCTGGGGTTAGTAAGTAGGTTGGTTGCAGGCAAAGCTAGATCTCTACTGTACTGAGTAGATTACTGAGAGAAGCCTGGACAGGACTGAGGAAACAGAGGAGCTAACACTAAGGGCAATGTTTTCAACGTTCTTCATAATACCTTTCTGTGTTTCCCTGTCCAATGAGTGTATTTCATTATCCTCTAAGTTCCTAAACATCTGCAAATAAAGCTATGTTTTTCGATTTCAGTATCTCTTTGAATCTGTGCCTTTGAAATGATAAATTAAGATATCCAATATTCTAGCTTGATAGAATGACCAGAGCTGAGATTCTATCTCGGCTTCTTGACTGTCCTCCAACAGAAAGCTTTAATTCCTCGTGAGTCTGGTAACAGATCCATTTAATACTGACAGATGTGAACTCTCAGCTCAGTAGCAGACAGCTTTACACAGACAAGAAAGAGTCAAGCACCAACAAATATAGAAGAGAGACCTGCTGTGCAGCAAACAGTGTTCGCCCTCAATCAGACAGAGGAAAACGGCTTTTAAAGACGAACAGACAAAATAACCGCCATTTACTCCCTAACGATTTAGTCGTGTAAGCTTCAGCAATACCTTAAAAAAACATTAGCATGGTTCAAAATTCACACTTGTGCCACTGCTCTTGTAGATTTCCCTCCCAATGAAACACTGTTTTTGCCTTGTGCATATGTCTCTCCTCTTTTTTTCTCTCTGTCACTCTGCATTCCTGTCCACATGTGCAGAAAAAGACGAGGAGAGTAAAGTGCATTGCCAATGAAAAGGCTTTGAGATGGCCAGACAACAGTTCTACTGATTTTGTATCAGAAGCATGCAGGTGCCTCACGGGTCTTATAAGGGACTTGGATCTACGTTAGATTGTAGCCCTAACGTCGCTGCGAGATGAACTGCTACTGCCTCCCCTTTGAGCATAATCCACCATTATATTGGAAATCCAGTCTTATTTTCAAAGTGAATGAACAAAATAATGTTGGTCGATAACAAAAATTGTATGATACACTGTTGAAATTGAACATTCAGTTTGTTCGTTTGTTTGTTTTTTTTTCCAGTCAGCTCAGTGAACGTGGAGATGTTCTTCACTGCTAGGACTACTCTCCTGGCTGTTACCTCACAGCTTCGACTGTCGAGAGAGTCCTTTTTCTTCCTCTCCTGGTGTCGCAAAACAAACCAGTCTTGGAGGGTGATTGAAAGAAATGTAAAAGAGCTTAATGTCTGCTCTGTCCGATCCCCCTTTGTTCGTGCAGTCTGGTTGTTGCCACAGTGCTTCCCCGTGAGGCTCAGAACTGGGAATGGTCCATCTCGTCCAGCCAGGAGGCGGGGCTTGTGGGGAAGTCGGGGTATCCCGTACTGCTGCCTGTGGAGAGGTCTGAGGTTGGGCCGCCTGCCATGGCTCTCAGAGCCTGTCCAACCCCGCCCGGCCCCCCCTGTGCCACCAGACCGTCCATATTGAAGCCCAGGTTGTTGAGGAGAGGGGTGTGGCCAGGCAGGGAGGTGATGGAGGAGGGAGACTGGGGAAGGCCATAGGGACTTCCTGCCCGGATGTCGTGGTAGGGTTGACCCGATGTGTCGACAGAGAAGCTGCCGTTCAGCACTGCACTGTTGGTCACATCCCCGACGCTCCCGTAGAGCCCATTGGCATGGCCAAGATCTGACAGGACCTGGTCGTCTGCGGACGAGACACCGCTGGTTAGCATGACAGTTGTAAGAATTTTGACACATCAACTGCTTGAACATCATCTAATTGTTACATTTCAATAAAGTTAAGTGCATTTATCAGTGAGCTTGACTGTGGTAATATTATGTGGCTGGGCGTAAATGGAGCAGCCACAGCTTAATAAGCAGTTTATTTTTGTTGAGTGTAGATAGACGTGTGAGAGGATGTGCTACATCTTTGACTCTAACAAAAGTGACTGTGTGTGCAATCATTGCACAAAATATGTTTCCATCCACCAAACACCTCCCCAGAGAGGCTTCAGCAACAACAATGCCCCAGAGCACTTTCTCTCTAATTGACTAAAAGCCTCACGTACTTAATAGAGTTTCTGTCACCATGTTTTCATTCCTCATAAAAAGTGCTCTCTTTGAAGTCCCACAGACTTTTATGACTACCAAAAACCAGGTTTGTAAACATTAAACGGAGGGATGTCGAAAATGTCGTTTGCATCTCGCTGAAGACCTTTTCCACTTTTCCAGTAAGCTATATCGCGGTGACAAACGGCCACAGAAGGAAGTGGCTACGGAGAGGTGTGAATGGAATGTGAAATGAGAATGCCATCTTGGCAACGCCTGCCCGTGACACAAGGCACTGAACGACTCGTGAAAACCAATGAATTGTCACCAAGACGCATTTGACTATTTCTGCACTCAGAACAGTGTCATTTAGCAGCTCGTAGGTTCCCTTAATCCCATTTCAATGAAGACACGATTGAAAATTCCCTTCCATGATATTAATAATTAAATGTGTTCTCGGTGGAAGATATTCAAGGTAAGTACCTCTGAAACTCAGTTCGCTGTCACTGAGTCCTGCGTCGTCTGCCGAGCTTTCCTTTTCCACCTTCGGCCCTCCTCGGCTGCGTTTAACACTTTTATAAAACTGAGTCCAGCGATGGCGGCCTGCATCCTTTTTCAAACGCTTTTCCTTTGCACGCCGATTCTGGAACCACACCTGAAGGAGATAATCAGAATAATGATCAGGTTATGATTAGAGTCTCTGCTATTATGGAACTTTCTCCCAGCAAACAATTTCACTGATCACATGAATCAAACGCCAACTTTTGAATATCATTCACGGCCCTTTTGTATAAAAGGAAGCTATGGCGATGGTGTGGCAGCAGGCAAACCTTTTATCATTTACAACTGTGCTTTTCCCACGATGATAAGTCACAATGTCTTCTGTGAAAGGCGTTCATCTTCAATGTTAAGTTTTCAAATTCATTTCAAAATGTCAAAATGTATCACTGATTTTGTCTAAATGACATATAAAAAGAAACATTTGACATTTACAAACGTTTAAAATTTAAGATATTACAACTGAGCCAGTTACACTGTAAAAGTAACAGCGTGTAAAAAGGTCATAAAATAGCAAAACATTTTTAAGCGTTTGAAAATTGCTGCAAAATTGTAAAGTTGGACACCATAGGGCTTTTTTGTACATAATCCACAAAAGTTAAAGATATGTATGAGTGCAATTCGCAAGCCTTTCCTCAGTTACCAAACAGCTGACTTGAATTATAATAAAAAGCCACTCAAATCAGCGGTGCATTTGTGTGACGGTGAAAATGATCGGCGAGATATAGTTCAAGCCTGACAAAATGAAAATTCTTTGCGATGCCATGAATAAACATCTGTGGTGTACATATAGAGGAAATAAATCATCTACCTGCACAACTCTCATGTCCAGCCCTGTCTCAGAGGAAAGCTGCTCTCTGACATGGCGTGCCGGCTTGGGAGAATTTTTGTAGGCACTTTTGAGAGTCTCCAGCTGCTTTGCTGTGATGGTAGTCCTTGGTCGCTTGGTCCCCGCCTCCGAGTCATCTAAAACCATTGTGACATGAATATATGAATATATGTACGATATATGTACGAATATTTTCTTAAAGAAGTTGTCCCGCTGTGTTAATAGGCAGAACCATTGTGTCGAATATCTGCGTGTTAAAGGAATGCTTATACATTTAGGTGGATTATTGTTCTTGTGCATCTATCACACTGCGATAGCAGAGGACATAAATCTAGCGGAGCAAGCGAGTTATTGGAGCTGCATCATATAAGAGCAGTGCTTCACTTTACATAATCGGTCATAGATGCATTGAAATGTCAAAGGAGAGGGAGGGAGAGAGGGCCAGCACATACACCAAGACACAAACAACATACAGCCACAGTCTCTTATGTGAATTGCAGGGTATGGGAGAGATGTTCATAAAGTCACTCTTTCGCCCCTGCTACCCTCTGCAGTAATAATAGGTCATGATGTTTGAATTAAATTTTAAAAAAGGACCTTTTGCTGCTTCCCTCCTTTACTTGTAATGTTTGTAGTGAACACAGATGTAGTTCAACACACACATCTACATCTGACCTACCATTTTGTTTTGCCGTCTCATAATCCACCTTGCACACTAGTCTTCCATCTTCCATGAGGTAAAACTCATCCCCCGTGGCCAGCTGTCTGCTGCACATGATGCAGGCGAAGCAGTGCAGGTGATACACAAAGTCTTGTGCCTTCCGCACAACCTGCGTTGGAGGGATTCCCTGTTGGCATGATGCACATTTTGTTCCGAAACGCCTGCAGGAAAGACAAAGAATTGCCATTACATACATGTAATGGACAGAACTGTCAGACAGACTGAGCTCTTTCTCTTCTTAATATCCTCTTTGCAGACTGATGGAGAAAGTGAGACCAACGGAGATTAAAATTTCACATGTTGGCCGAATGCATATTTCTTCAACTGCAGCCAAGAATGATGGCTGAATGTCTGTGTTAATAGAAGCTCCGGCTGTGGAAGAGGGAAAAATCAGCACTGGAATGCATTTCTGTTAACGATAGACCTGTCTGCAGGTTGATGGATGGAGAGGATCAATGCAATGTATGTACTGTGTGTGTGCGTGCACGTGCACTCATGTTTATGTGTTTGCAGATCAAGCACAGAGAGCTGTTGACGAGGAGGAGGTGGAGCAAGAGGGGGAACAAAAAAAAAAAAAAAAAGAAGCAAAAAGTAGGGGGGGGGGGGGAAACAAAAAAAAAAAACACCAAAGAAAAACAAAA
>CAAKHD010013880.1:24217-43675 GCA_901007705.1 Fistularia tabacaria
CCCGGCGGCGGGCCCCCCACGGGGCCGCCCCCCCCCCCCCGAGGCCACATTTCAGTCGCGGGTAAAAAAAAAAACGCAGACATGCGGGCGAAGGGTCGCCGTAAGTGCCCGGATGGAGGAGGAGGAGGAGGACGCCTGATAAACCAAGATTGAGGGGAAAAAGAAAAAAAAAAAACACAAAAATCTCGGCCGATTTTATTCCTCGAAGAAGCGGGGTTTAAATCCGGGAGGGGGGGGGGGGTCGCTGCAGGGGGCTGAGTGGCAGGATCTTTATCCAATCGTTTAATCTGCCTCGATTTATAAAATTAAAGAGCATAAGCCGACCAGGCACCGACCCAGGCACACACACACTCGGTTTGGAGTCGGGAATAAAATTAAAATCAAATAACCCCACATTGTGTGTGTGTGTGTGTGTGTGTGTGTGTGTGTGTGTGTGTGTGTGTGTGTGTGTGTGTGTGTGTTCAACGTATAAATTCTTTAAAAAATCTGCAAATACCCCAAACAGCCGCATTCGACATTTCAGGGATGTTCCTGTAATTATTTCATTGGATTATCCCTATTTTTTGTGGATTATTTGCAGTCAGACTGGCTCCATCTGTATATTTCACCGATTCGCCGATGAAATAATTAGGTCAAGGCAGAAATCACATGGAATCTCCGTTGCATGATGGGATTAAAAAAAAGGGGGCCCGGTGCAGATTAAGACACCGAGACGGACATATGTGAGGTAATTCCGTCGCCTTTGGTGCTGGAAGATGGAGGGGAAAAAAGCCGCAATAGTGAGACAGATATACGCCGTACTGAACTTGGACGGCGCCAAATGGAGCTCCAAGAAATGTTACTGGCATCTCAGATTGACAAATATAAACACATCTATGGCCCGTCCTGGGGCCTCTCGCTGTGGTAAGCATCGGATGAGACACCGGGGTGGGGGACTGGGCGCCGTCCAGACCTCCGGCTCCTCCGGTGTGAGGTGTCAGTCTCATTGAGAGAAGGTGCTGACAGCCGCGCCCGGTCCCTCCCTCACCGGGAGCCTCCTTCGCGGGTTCACGGGCTGCCCGGAGACACCGTGGAAAAGTTTCCCGGCCGCGTTCTCGATTTTATATAATCCCCCCCCCCCCAAAAAAAAAGATACTTGTATTTTTCTTAATAATGGCGTGGATGGTTAGACCGCCGATCAGGCCCTTTTTTTTGTGCGGGTCTGATCCCCGGCCTGCACCATATACTTCCACCACCACCGTCCCTGAAATTAAACCATAATTTTTTAATTTTAAAAAATAAATCAATACCCCCCACCCCACCCCACCCCACCCCACCCCCAGAAAAGGATGAAGAGCGTGTCTTACGTTGCAGTGGCACTCCGAGAATCTCTGGTAAACTCTTCACTGGACTCTCTGCCGGGAGCACCGCCGCACTTTGCATCATCGTGTTCCAGACCTGCGCTCACACCCGCAGCTCCGTGGGCGCTTCCCCCCGTCCCGTCCCGTCCCGTCCCGTCCCGTCCCGTCCCGTCCCGCCCAGTCTCCTGGAGGAGGAAAAAAAAACTCTAAGGATGTGATGCTTTGGAGTACCGGTCCTCCTCCTCCTCTTCCTCCTCCTCCTCCTCCTATCCGGTTGCTCTCCTCCTCACCGTGTCGCCAAGACTCTCTCGCTTCCCCCCCCCACCCTTAGCCGTCCCTCCTGCGTGTCCGTGTCCGTGTCCGCGCCGCGCCGAACCGAGCGGTTTAGGAGCTGATCGGACGAAGAGGCTCCTTCCATTCGGCGCTGCGGGGGGCGGAGGGAAGGGGAGCGAAGGGGAGGGGGGCGGCGGGACGTGACGTCACCGAGACGCCGAAGCTCGCCGCGGGCCAATGGCAACGCGCGGAGAGGAGGAAAGGGGGCGGGGCTTCGGGAGGAGGAAGAGGGGGGCGGGGCCGGAAGTGTCCTCCGTAGGCGAAGAGTTTAACGCGGTGTCTCCTGGGAGGCGGGAAGCCCCCCCCCATCCCTGGCACCATAAATAGCTCACTGCAGTGGCTCCCGGAGGAGGAGGGGGAGGAGGGACACCGGTATGGACGCCCCCTCCCCTCACCGGCACAAATCAATTCTTTATACACCGATCGAACGAGAAGTTTTTGGTAAAACTCAGTTTGTCACGGAGTGTGTGTACTGGCAAATACCGCCCCCCCACCACACACACACACACACACACACACACACACACACACACCCCACCACACACACACGCTCACACACACACAGTTTCTGACGTGGGTGGGAATGCCCATCGTTTACCCAAATGGCATTGTGTGTGCGTGTGTGTGTGTGTGTGTGTGTGTGTGTGTGTGCGCGCGCGCCTACATTGCTTTGCAAAAATGCTTATTATTTATTGTTTGTGTATCGAATTATCTGGGCTTTACTGTGGAAAGCAAAGGAAGAATGACATTGTACTGTACAGGGAAACACCAGACTTTACATATGACAATAAACACTGAATCTGGAACAATAATAGCAATAATCATTATTATTATAATATCAATGATAATAATGATAAACTAAAACAGGGAAGCCAGGATGTTTGGACAATAACGCACACCTGAGCTGTGTGTGTGTGTGTGTGTGTGTGTGTGTAAGACAAACTTTCCGCCCATTCATTTGTTCTGTCAGCATGGAAGAAAACACTCCTCTGCTTGTTTCTCCTCCAAAACGACCCCCCCTCATCCCCCCCCGTCATTCCCGTTCAAGCCTCCACGGCTTTGACAGGCGGCGCGGGGGAGGAGAGGGGAGGGGGGGCGGTTGACGGGACGTCTGACGTCTGATCCTCCTTCACCTCCGTGAGCCGCCGCGCTCTTCCCCGGGCAAGGATGACGAGTCCAGACGCGGGGCCTCCTGACACTGTTCATTTCAGCCGCGCCTTGCGAGGCTGCTTCACCCCCGGATCTGCCCCACCGCCGCACCCCCCATCCCCGGCCCTCCAACCCCGCATCCCCCGGGGGGCCGCGGGTTCAGGCTTAGATGAACTCGATCTTCGCTTCCAATTTGCTTCAAGGAGCGGAGAGGAAAGAGGAGAGAGGAGGAGAGTTCCTCTCCGCAAGCCGCGTCCCGCCTGCTGATACACTTGTTATTACCATTTACTAAGTCAGCGCATCATTTTATTAATTCTTTTGTGTCTGATCGAAATAATGTTGTTTTTACGTCTTAGTAATACCACTCTTTATTCAAGCAACAAGAAAAACACCTGTAATTATGATAATAATGATAATATTAATAGTAGCAATACTTCTACTACTCCTGATATCGTTATCTTTCATAATAAAAACAACAGCGATAGTAATAATAAAAATAAAGTAAAATGTCAACATGAGATTATTGATAAAATATTAATCTTATTTCGAAACGTATTGCTCAGAATGGCACCAAATCGTGTGGTATTTCAGATTATTATCATTTTTTTTATCTACAGCTTACTAAACGTCACGTATTTTCTCCTGCTTTATTTTGTTCATGTTTTTATTTTTATTTTTTTTTTACCGTTTCCTGTACCTCAGACCGTGTAGTATTACAGCGAGTAGTCGTAGGAGTACAAGCCATTCGCCTCTGGCGGAACCCTCTGGGTTCCAGGGTCACTGAGTCAATGGAGCAAATGACAAAAAACTCAACAACCCGATTGGAAAGGAAGAGATACTCTAGATATGTCATCTATTGCTCATCTATTGCTTTCTGCTTTCTTCTTTTTTTAATTCGCAGTTTTCCCACCGTTATTCGGAGTATTCAACAATTGCGATATTGTCGCGGCACTTTGCCCCCCACAAATACGGCAGACAACAACAACAACAATACTATTAATTATAACAATAATAATAATAATAACAAGTATTTTAAAATGCGTGTTTAAAAAAAGGTGCCGGACGCTGCCCTGATGCGTTTACGGACCGGGGACACCGGCGGCCAGTGAGAACAGATATAAAATACAATTCAGCAAATATCCAGCCAACTATCAATCGCGCGTGAAGGATATGCATATGACTATTATTTAAAATAAACTATTATTTAAAATGTAAAAGTAGACATTTTTCTGAATTCTGCGAATATGAATCCACATTTTGAGAGGTCTTCTATGGCCGGGCTTTGACTCACTTGAGTGGAGGGGGAAAGCATCGCGGGCAGTAATTCAAGGTGGGGGTGGATGGTGGCGTGGCGTGGCGTGGCGTGGCGGGGATGACTCTGCTGCCCCTGCCGCTGACCTCGCCACCTCTAATTAGATCTGATATTTCAGTGGAGCCACTTTATTGACATCTGCGATCCACGAGTGGATCCCCGTCACGCGGTGAGAGCGGGTGTTTCGCGGTGGTTACACCCGGCCAGTCCACTTTCGTTGTGGTGGAACGCACCTCAATCGCAGGTGTCAATCGCAGGTGTCCGTGAACGCAGCACGGAAAGGCTGCCTTGTACCGTGCGTCCGTCCGTCCGTCCGTCCTTCCCCGCATGGACGCGGCGGCGACCGCTCAGACCTACCGGACCACCGTGGCTCCCCCTCCTCCTCCTCCTCCTCCTCCTCCTCCTCTTCCTCTTCCTCCTCTCCGCCATGTCGCGGCTCGGTTCGCGTTGCCCACTCCGTCTCTCCCGCCGGAGGAATAACGGCCGTCCGCTCCGAGCGCCGCAGAGGAAGCGGAGAGAGGGAGAGGAGCGCCGAACCCGAGGAGGGAGAGCGGAGAAAATTAAATTGCACTTGGGGGGCAAATTCTATTAGGGAATAGTTATTGTCTCCTGACAGCTCCTGTCCATTTGGGTAATTAGTGGAAGGGATTGGTTGAACAAACCAAATCTATTCCCGTCAGAAATGATATTTTCCAATTCCCTGATTGAACCTGACCCTGACGAGGCGGTAATAGGCTCATTTGACTCGACTAGTACAAGAGATCAGCCAAGTCTGGCTGATAAAACACCCCGGCGAGGGGCTACAACACACACACAAACGCACACACACAAGCACACAGCTCAGGTGATGTGTTGCTGTCCAGACACACTGACTTCCCTTTTTTAGCTTATAATAATAATAATAATAATAATAATAATAATAATAATAATAATAATAATAATAATTATTATTATTATTATTATTATTATTATTATTATTATTATTATTATTATTATTATTATTATCAACAATAATAATAATAATACTTATTATTATTATTATTATTATTATTATTATTATTATTATTATTATTATTATTATCATTATTATTATTATTATTCAAGATTGAGTGTTTATTGTCGGACGTTCAGTATGGAAAGGTGTTTCCCTGTACAGTACAATGAAAGTCTTCCTTTGCTGTCTACAGTGTAGCCCAGGTAATTGGGGGGACGAAACAAAAATTGATAAGGATGTTATTACAAAGATATAGAAACAGTAGTCACAGCGTGTGCAAAGTGGAAAAAGAAGTGCAAATTCATGATAGTGATCATATTGATGCATTCTATTTAAGTCGCCTTCCGCGACACTCAAAGACACAGGACAGACATATACATACAAAATATAGATCTAAAGGAAACAGAAGAAATAAAAACACCAAAAGTGACAATGGGGATAAAAGAAAAAATTGAAATATATACATATTATTATTATTGTTACACAGTAATTTTCATCATTGTTCTTCTTTTAATCATTATCATTATCATCATCATTATTGTTGTTGCAGTTATTGCTGTCAGTAGTATTAGTGGTAGTAATGTTGGTGGTAGGATTTAGGGTATAAATTGGATTATCTATTTGGACATGTTTTCATTGTTCCTCTGCCTCGTGTGAAATGAATTATTTTTACTAAAAGGGAGAAAATAAAAACAACCGGATGCGGCTGGACATCATTCAGTTGTCTGAAGCGATGCGGCCCATGAGTGCAACGCAGGCTTTTCTGGGGTAGAAAAAGAAAAAGAACAACAGCAACAAAGCATGTACTTGAATGAGTGAAAGTGTCTTTTCCGGCCACGACGAGTAGGATTATTAATTCATTCCTTCCTTTTAATGAACCGATCAGTATAATAGTCCAGGTCATTGTTTGAAATGTTACAATATTACTGACGGTTTCCTCTGCACGGGAACATTTTTCCAGAATATGTACATGCATTATTGTTATTATTTATATCTATTTCATGGAGTCAACAAACCAGATCCACAGCTCATTCCCCCGGGGTTCCATTGAAGATTTTATTCCATTAAACTGGAAAAATGAGAGCAAATTCTTCTTACACGTGTGCATGTCACACGCTAAAATTATCCGAAGTCAAATCTCCTTTTTCCATTTCGGATTTACGAGGTCGATTCATTGCTCATTTCCCTGAGTCATATTTTGTACCTGACATCACAACATTGGAATTATATTCATTGTCAACTGATTGACATCCACAGTTTGTATTTTTTATTTTATTATTTATTATTTTTACAACTTCTGGATTTGCATGGAGCGGCGGGAGCGAATCCTCTCAGCGCGATGACAGGATCAGTGTTAGCTGAGTGAATTAAAACAACCTGAGTGACAAGCGTTGGATCTCCTCCAACTTCATTACCTGAGCCCTTCCTGTAAGCCCTATGGTGACCCTGGAGGGGGTGGAGGTGGAGGGAGCAGACCAGAAGGCACCAGAAAAAGGTCAGATTTGTATGGACATTAAAAACGTGCAGCCCTGCATATTGTCAAGCCTTAAATGCAGTTGAATGCTGGGGGTTATTGATTTTCAGAGCCCCCGCCCTCCCCCCCACCTCCTCTTCATCCACAAAGAAGCATGGACTGGGAGGAAGTTCATCGGCCGCACGTGGATGAACTCCCGCTCGGTTCAAAATCGCGCACAGAAAGAGCAAACAGGCAACAGAAACAACGTTTCTTAGCTAGACGGGCCGCAGACCAAGCCGAAATAAGAACGCCTCCCCGACCTCACAGCATCCCTGCCTCCCTCCTTCGAGTGCCATCTGACTGGCAGCGTGGTGAAGTGACAATCTCCTCATGCTCCTCTTGGCAGGAGCAGCCCTGGCTCGCTGATGGAGAGATGAGATGTTCGGCGGCGAGCGGCGGGCCGGCGTCCACACCAAAGGGGGAGGGACCGGAGCAGTAAAATGAGATGGATCTGACCCTACTTGACTCCTGCCTTTAAGAGGCTGAATGTTGAGACTGAAAAGGGATCCGGCTTAGTTTGGATGTGACATATACCAATACCGTATATTAACCTCTTTTTCATAATTTATCCCCCCTCCCCAGAACCCCACTCCCTCCCTTTGTCCACAGCAGGAGGCTTTATAGTATTATTAAAGTCAGAAAGAGAGATGACAGAAAAATGCATCAAGCCCTTCCTGCATTCTAATATCAGCAGCGGAAGGGGTAATAAACATGGAGGCAGGGAGCACACAGGAGAGGAGCGACTATAAAACCCTACATTGTCTAATTTATGGAAGACAACAACGGGGCAGCAAGGTGAAGATTTTACCCTTCAATCTCTGTGTCCGTAACACACCAGCGTTTCGGTCGCTTTTGAAAATGCAAACACACACATACACTCACGCTGAAAAACAGAAAAAAAAGAAAAAGTTTCGAGGAAAGTAATTTGTTTGTTTATTTAAAAAAAAAAAAAAAAGCCGAGTGGCTCGTCTCGCCCGGACGAGAACGGAGTTTTATCTTCTTGGCCTCCATCACTCGACAACCGGCGCAAGCAGCGTTCGCATCCCTCGGCAGAGAGCATGGACTGATACTGCGCTGTAAAAATGAAATCGAAAAAGCGCCATTTTCAAAACCTGGCTTAAATCAGGGTGTTTAAGCATCACGAGCCGGATGTACTTCAAATATTTCCTGTAAATCGTGTGTTAAATTGCTCCTCTGGAGGATTGGTGTTACTGCTGCATTAATCTTTCTGTCGCTGTTTTTTTATTTTGTAGATGTCAAAGGTGGAGGTCATTTGAAGTACTTTATATTCCGGTGGGTGGATGCTCTGTGAGGAATTCCATTTGAAAAAGTTGGAACTTGTTGATTTGTTGCATCGTAAGTGTTTGAAAGTCAACACGTCTGGTGATCTGAGGTTTCTCATTGTGCCCTCCCCTGAAAAAAAAACAACTTTGCACTAAAGCTGTCCAACTGATGAAACAGCAGAATCATAAAGCTCAGGGAAATTAAAAATGACCTTGTTGCTCTCAGCTCCCGCTGACCTGTTCATATTGTCTGATCGTCAGAAACTCCCCTTCTTCTTCTTTTCCTTTCGAATCAAACAAATCCAGCGAATCAACCTCCTCCATCAAACCCAATTCCTTGTATCCTCTTCTCTCGCACCAACTAACTTCATGTCCTCTTTCACTACATTCACAAATGTTCTCTTTGGTCTTCGTCTAGTCCTCCTGCCTGGCACCTCCAGTCCCAGCATCCTTCCGCCAACATATTCACTATCCCTCCTCTTTACATGAACGAACCATCTCAATCTGGCTTCTATAACCTTCTCTCCGAAACATCTAACCTGTGCTGTCCCTCTGATGGACTCATTCCTGATCCTATCCATCCTCGTCACTTCTAAAGAGAACCTCAACATCTTCATCTCTGCTACCTCCGGCTCTGCCTCCTGTCTTTTCTTCAATTTTCTTCAATGCCACTGTCTCCAAACCATACATTATCGCTGGTCTCACCACTGTATTGCACGCCTCTCCTTTCATTCTGGCTGATTCTCTTTTATCACACATCACCCCTGACACTTTTCTCCAACCATTCCCAACCTGCTTGAACGTGTATCTTCATCTTTTCTCCACTTAAAATCCTCCATCTTGTTTATCTCCGCTCCCTGTAGCCTCCCTGCTCCACCTGAGTCCCTCTCATTCACACGGACGGTATATTCTGTCCTGCTGCGGCCAAACTTCGCTCCTTCCCTTGTCAGAAAGTGCCCCCCACAGTCCCTTATTTGGAGGATGAAAACAGGTAAGGACGAATCGTTCTTGAGTGGGGTCTGGATTCGGACCCTAAGCCTCTGTCGGATCCATGCGGTTCAGCTTTGGACTCTTGAACCGCCATTAGTCATCATTCTTTCGCTGAGGCTCGGCGCTCCTGATAAATGGCTTTTATACAGTAAGCGGGGCAAAGCCCTGCCGATGCAAACACAGGTAACTCTTTAAACGGATTAACGGATCAGATGTGTGGCGGAAAAAGTTCTTAAACCGCGATACGTTATAACTTCACAGGCCGGGCTGACGGATCGCCTACTTTAGTGTCATATTATAGAAGTGATGCAAAAAAAACAAAAAAGGATCGATAACATGCAGATGTGCTCCGTCCATTCCGGCAATCGCAACGTTCCGCTGAGGGTCTGACTCAAAAGTCTGATTAAGTCGCTCAACCGTTGCTTGCTCTGGCTGGATGGCCCTCTCCTTTAACATGGGACCATTAATCAGCCAATGTGTGTGTGTGTTTCTTCCGAGTAACTGACCGCCTTGACTCAACTATCACACCATCATAACCTGACATATTACTGAGGCTGATACGTGGTCCAGATAAAGATCGAGTGAAGTTTAGACCGGAGTGTGTGAGCCTGTGTGGGTGTCAGGGGCAGGAGTTAAGGGAATTCAATCCACTTTTCCCGGAAACACAAAGCTCAAGATCAAGCGTCGGCCGTCCTTCAGAGGAGTTGGTTGTAATCCCGACATCAGAACCCTTTTCCCCTCGGCGGTCAGTCCATTCATCCCCTCCCCAACCTCTTTTATCCGAGCCACGCTGCTGTCCCCAAAGATCTGCTGCGGCCCGCCCCCGGCGAAGTCCACCTCCAAGTGTGTGAGGGAAGAAGCCCTACGTAAAGCCGATTGCGTTTTAATAAAGTTTATTATCTGCGGGGAGCTAATCCTCAAGGGTAATCTCTCCCCTAAAGGAAAGCTGGATTACTCACTTGCTTTAATCCCAATGAAATTGTTAGGATTTAGCTTGCGCTGCACAGCAGATGGCAACAGGCTTTTTTCCTTGAACCTCAGATGATTTAACCCCCTATTTCCATACACTCTTGCCTCAGATCCTCACAGCAAAAACACAAACAAAAGGTAATTAACCTCTGAATGTTTCACCAATTTTAAACATCCCAAGTTTCAGATCGCAGGTTTTTACATTTTCGTCGTCACTCAACACCGGAACGCACGACAACGTGGAGTAAAACTATCCCAACGGCCGACCACACCTTCATGAAACAAACGACAGGGCCTTATCAAAAATAATTTTATTGATTCAGACAGAAGCAAAGAAGCAAACAGAGAAACAGTGTTTCTGAGAACACCGGCAGAGGCTTTACATCATGGACACCAGCCAAATACAAATCCCTCTTATTCTAAAGCCTTGTCCGGTTTGAGCATTTGCGCCACCGGCAAACACTTCATAAACAACCGCGGCGGTGGCGAGCAGCTGTTTTCTGTGGAATCAGCAGTGTGATGTAATATTCTAAGACGTGATCGAGCAGTCAGTTTGATATAAACCACCTCTCGAGGAAAGGGGCGACATTCTAGTTCGCCAACTAGAGCCGCCGCCGCGGTGCTCGGCTCCACGTGGTCCCGCCTAACGCACTCGGACGATGACCTGGATCATTGTGGGATGAAAGATGCAAGATGTGTGTTTCCCGGAAGCCAAATTTGTGCCTGATTAGAGATCCAGCTGTAATTTAAGACACATCGAAACTTCTTTTTGAAAAACAAACCAAACCACAAAAAAAGGAAAAGAAATGATTTCGGCTCAATAATCAAACCCCTTTTCTGTATGAGGAAAAACCTATATTTTTGGCCACAAGAAAATAGAAAGTAGAGTGGGATGCCATCAACCTACTGTGGAGAAAGAAAATATCTAAAATTTCAATAAAAATTACTCTAATAAGCTACAAAAAACAAATCTTCTTCCATATTATTATCATCCACTTCATACAGAAACAAACACTATTTTGAAATTAGGTTTATTCTCCTCAAGCACACAAATGGAATCATGGACGATTTTCCTTCACTCGTGCCCAAACAAAAGCCGCACACCAAGAAAACAAATTTCTATATGCAAAGTTTCCACATCCGAGGCGCCTAAATTGCTCTGGTGGCCCGGATAACATCTGCTATCAGATTAGCATATTTCCTTCCCTTCATAGACATGACTGTAACACACCTGTAACTACAGTGTAATGCCTGCTTTGGCTTTAGGTAACAGTTAAGTGGCCCGCATAAGGGAGTGCTAATCTTGACACATCCCCTTATGCTAACACTTAGTCTACAAAAAGCTAATGAATGGTAATCATTGCTGTGACTCGGGTCAAATTTAGATGCGCGGTGGTTTCACGGCAGGCTGGCTTTGACCCGCCGCAGCCTCAGCCGCTGTTTGAAGAAGAGGTACATGGCCAGGAGACACGTGAAGGACAGGAAATAGAGAACGACACACAGGCTGATGTCCACTTCGGAGAATCCGATGCTCAGCACGGACATCCAGCGTCTTCTGTGGCTCCTCCGTTCCACGTTGAAGTGTTGGCCCGTCAGTTCTCGCTTTTGCAGCCACTTCCTCTGCGGCCCCGGCTCCAGCCCCGGGTCCGGCTCCAGCGGCTGCAGCCCCACCATCCCGACCCCCGCGTCCAGCTCCGGGCCAAGGCCGAACACGGGCTCGGGATCCTGCTCCTGCTTCCTCTGCAGGGTGCGTTGTTTGACCCGGCTGGATGTTGCCACCTGCAGTGCTTTGGCCTTGAAGTGCTGGTTTACGAAGGAGTCCAGATCCACTATGTCCTCCTGCGGATCTCGGATCCTCATCCCCACAATGCTCGGCTTCCTGTTAGCCTGTCGCCGTCTCCGAACGGCCCGTCCCTCTGGTTTTGTCCAGGGAGTCGGCTTACCTTGCAGCTCATCCGCGGTCGCCGCTTCCTCCAATCCTTCCTCTCCTTCATCAACAACGGTTTCGTCCTGTGGCCTGTCTTCCTCCTCCTCCACCTCTTCCTCCTCCTCCTCATCCTCTTCCTCCTCCTCCTCCTCCTCCCGTTCCTCTTCTTTCGCAGCATGTTGCGATGATGGAGGATGAGTCACGGCCTCTCTGGCTTTCCTCTCGACATGTTCCCGAGCCTCCAAAGCCAGCTGCTGACGGGCACGTCTTTCCCGCTGTTTTTCCAGGACCTGGCTCTCGTCCTCAAGGTAGTCTAACCCGGCGAAAAAACAAAGCAAACAAACCCCCCCCCCCCCAAAAAAAAAAAGACAAGCGTCACAGCAGATATTTCACACACAGAAGGGAGATTTCTGCAGTTTTGTGAAAAATCAGTTATCATTTAACCGTCAGAAACTTGGGACATAGGTGTCTGAACAAAAGCCCCACCGGTGAGGATGCTGCTGGAGGAGAAGTAGGACAGCAGGAACGGGAGAACCTGCTCCAGGTTCCACCGGTGCTCTCCGTTGTCCTGCACCGTGTGACAAGCTGAGCACATTTCAGGCAAAGGCCACTGACTCTTTGGGAAATCTGGGTCTTCACTCAAGGCACCTAAAAGAAGGAGAATCATGGAGACTGTAGTTCAGATGGACATTCAATAAGAGATTAAAAATTATTATGCAGCCATGGCATTTGGTAGAGGGCAAGATTGAGGATTTGAAACTCTGACTTAATGTATTTATATTTTTTGATTAAGTATTGAGGGATAAAAGTGGAAGGCTTATGCATCATCGGACCGTCGTTTCTGTCGCCTTTTCTTTAACCACTGAAATTTGAAAGAAATTCACGTGTAAAAGTAGCCGTGTGATCTGAGTCGGCCTCATTGAACGTAACGACACGATAAACTTCAAACAAAATGAAAATTTGGTGAATGACACGTTCTTATCCACCCAAAAAACATAATTTCTGACCCTTTTAAAACGGGAGAATAAATAAAATACGAAGAGTGTTTTTTAAAAACGGACAGCAAAATGAGAACTTAAAATTCCACTGCATTTTCAAGACTTTTTTACAAGCTTTAAAGAACATGTCTGAGCTTAAATGCAAGATTTGATTAGAAAGGTTTTAAAAATGTTGTTTTTAAGCACCCAATATTTTCAGGTTGTCTTTTTCATTTTTTTCTTCTTTTTTCTAGAACTCAGGTAATTTATGGCTATTAAAAGTAGAATCTCACTTATTTCTCCATTTAAAAGCCAGTAAATACTGTTGAAAATAATTTTCAGCAGTCAATGATCTGTGTCTGGGCGTGTCCTAATTTCTGATATTGTATAAGAACCATGTCAAAATGTTATATCAACTGATATCACTTTACTGCACTGACCTGAATGAAAAGATTATTTACTTAAGTAAAATAGTGGAATTAAATCAAGCGCACTACACAAGGTTTTTAAAGGAATTTGACACAACGGGACTTCACAATTTCAACATGAAGTTCTTGTCTCCACCTACTTTTTACAAGCTCATGGTTTCGATTCCGGGACTCATTTTTCTACGGAAGTGTCGAAATATTTAAATACAGTACTTCAAGTCGTGTCTTTTCCTTCTTGCTTCAGAAACACAAAGTGACCGAAAATGTTTTAATCAGGACCTGCAGCAACAACCGGCTGTCTGGCGTGCAGTCGCAGGCTTTCCTCCATTGTTGTTTCCTGCATTTCCTTGTTGGTGCATTGACTGGAGGAGGTAAGTGCTTTTTGGACTGGATGCAATTTGTGTTGAACCCATTTGATCTTGTCACAGTGCTCGTAAAAACTAAGTGCCTATATGCATATGTGTATGTATGCGTTTAAGAGTGTATATGTAAATCATCTGCCCGTGTTTGTGTGCATGTAATCTAGGGATTGATATTGTTATTGTTGTGTGTGTGCGCGCGCGTGCGTGTGTTTCTATGACAGGGTCTAACAATGATCAATGGGCTCAGGGGATGTCCCACTGGGAGGGGTGGTGAGATAATAGATGTCGCCAGAGTGGACAGCTTCCCCACTTGTCCATGTGTGCGTGCGTGCACACGCGCACACACACATGCACGCACGCACGCACGCACGCACGCACGCACGCACGCACACCCACGGTTTGCAGGCAGCAGACCACCTGTCTTGTCTCTTCACACCCCTTTTGAAAGCAAAGTCCAATCTCCAAATTGAACATGAGAGGATCAGCTGCCCTCCTAATGAATTACAAACTTTCTCTTTAAAGACGTTTTTCTTTTATGCTGCGCTTCACACTTGAAACCGTCACATGGAAAACTCGCCGAGAAATGGGGTTACGTATGGGAAATCATATAAACAGGCTCTGGCTCAATCTTAGACAGACAAGCTGTATGCACAAGGACACGAAACACACTCGGGATAAGACTCGAGTAATAAATCGCCTGTTGTCACCAGCAGGCCTCGGCGTGAGCGTGTGTGTTTGTGCGGGGGAAAAGAAGGCAGAGCGGCAGCACGTCTGTCACTTTACAGCGGCGTCAATTTACATCCTCCGGCACCCAGCCCCTCCCTCCTGCTGCTAAAGATGAATCTTGGTCATATGCATGTGTGTATGTACTCTGCATACAGCGCTTTACATAAAGGACACATTAATTTCACTGTGTCCTGGATGGGCTGCAGCCTGTCAGTGTGTGTGTGTGTGTGTGTGTATATGTGATTTTATACATTTCAGCAGGTGGGATGGTGTGTGCACACGCACGCACAATGCGCGTGCACACACAGGATACTTCTGATCTCTCTTTATTGTAATCAGCTCGCCACGTTTGCAGCCAGGGTGACTTTAGCCATACCCGCCATATTGAGATTGCCACAATGGCCTGTCACAGGAATGTCATCGCCGCCGCTCATACATATTCATCAGGTATAAATATGTATTGTTCAGCACGCAAACTAGCTATCTCAGCACTAATTTTGAAAGTGAAGATCATCCACGAACATTATACCCCTGAGCAACCGTGGCTGCGTAGGAGGATATCTGATATCTGGATAGCCACGGCCGTTGAAATAATAGGTAAAAAAAAAAAAAAAAAAATCACAATGGTTTACAGTATGATGCAAATAGTAGCAGTATAAAACTGAGCAGATTTGTCACCCACATATTTAAATGAGCAAACAAATCACTTTATAGCCACCTGGAGGTGAAGCAGCAACCTTTAACACAACACGACATATTATCATATTATTATAAATGGACGAAACGGCTTACCATTAATTACATCCTACAAGGGGGTTTGGTCATTTTTCCAGCGAAACACTGAGTACCATTAAATAAGAAGAGCCCATGAAACATTGACCTGATTTATATCCAAGTACACCAGAGAAACAGCTTTTCCACTTTAGTTCACTTATATATATATATATATATATATATATATATATATATATATATATATATATATATATATATATATTAGGAAATGCATTTTGAATAATAATAGTAGGTTCAGACAAAGAGTGGAAGCAAATATTAGTGTGATTCTTACAGCCAAAAACAATTTTCAGATGATTCCCCCTCACATTTGAATTTTAGGCTCCTACGCATATCATTATTTTTAATTGGGAAAATATGTTTATTCTTGACCAAGGTACTGTCTTGAAAAATAAAGTTACTTGGCACGGGCCGAAATACAAACAAATCAAAGGATGTACTGTAGAACACTGCTCCTTTGCATAAAGAACAAACTTTGCATATTGTTGCATCCACAGGCATTTCTGCAGATGCAACTGCAGACCGATTGTCTGCAGAAATGTGGCTCGGCCTCAGCCTGTTGACAAGCAGCAACAGGACCGAGCTGCCACCAGTCTTAATTCAGCCGGTGCGAGGTGGCCGAGGGCCCTGGGGCCTCTTTGTTGCCGGCTAAATTAATTGTTCAGCTGCTTTACAAATAGCTGCTCTTTCATGCATGGCTGCTCTTGAAAAGAGAGGCGCCGAGGCCTGCTAAAGAGCTCCACTTAAGGCAAAAGAGAGGGGAGGGGCTGAGAGAGGGACGGAGTGTGCTCTCCTCGGGGAGACGGTGCCACACACCGGGGGGGGAAAAAAAAAACCAGCTCTGCTCCTCCCTCCCTCTATCTCTCCCCTTCCGATTCACCCAACTTATCCCCGTGTACCCCGGCTCAACCTCCACCATGACTAACTCCCCCCAGCCACACGCCACAACTTGACCCAGGCTCGGAAAGCCTGAGTGTGTGTGTGTGCGTGTGCGTGTGCGTGTGTGTGTGTGTGTGTGTGTGTGTGTGTGTGTGTGTGTGACTGACTGCTGGAAGGGCAGGGAGGATTGTGTGTGGCTTGGTGCTTGTGTCATGGTGTTTGCCACCTGCTGTCATACAATGCCTGGGGAATTGTGTGTGTGTGTGTGTGTGTGTGTGTATGTGTGTGTGTGCGCACGTGCGCGCACACACACGTGTAGGCAGAGTGCGGGTTCCTGGGGGACCCATCCTGGTAGAATGCGGTGCTATTACTTGTCAAGCGGACGATATAAATCCCAGGGGGGATGGCGAGTGGCGGAAAAAAAAAAGCGACAGACATTGGAATAGAGGAGGAGCGGCGAGGCTGATGGGAGGGCGGGGTGGAGGGAGTTTGGCTGAATAGTGTTTAAGTGTCTGGGGAGTAGACACACGCAGCGACGGGTGTCCTTCTGGCCCCTGCTGATCAGGACACAAGCTGTCCCAGAGATGGGGGGGGGGGAGGGGGGGACGGGACACCGCAGTCAAAACAAACAAAAGATAGCGATTGAACAAAGTGGGCTGTTAATGACGGACTTGCGTCCAATAAAAGCGGTCAAACACAGAAGAGTCAGACAGGACGCCGCACACGGCTCGAACTGATACAGTTCCGACACGGAGGACTGAACGGAGAGAGAGGAAAGGCAGAAAAGTGTCACGTGACAATGGGAGGGGAGGGGAACCCGCTGTTGCAAACTTCAGTCACAGCCGAAGACTTATGTCTGCGCATGGCCTGCTGATAGTGACCGTCTGGATGACGACTAGTTATTCTCCTTTAAATACATGATCTCGGAAGACATCGGTTCCCGTTGTCTGGTGGTTTGCAAAATCAGGGAAAATGCACGGTACAGCTGGTAAGTATTTCCTGAGGATGGACAAGAAATTAACTTGAAATCGGTGAGAAACTACCTAAATACGAGCGAGGCGTTAGTAAGAAGGACTGATCTAAAGTGAATAATTAGAGAAAATTGACTTATAGATAACCTGTGGCAAGAAAATAACTACAATTTTAACAACAAATTTTACAACAAATATTATCAGACCCATTCAAAAGTGTTGGGTTCCTTTTTTACAGGAACTCGGAAAAAAAAAAACATTAAAATGATCAAGGACCCTGAAATTACCAAGAAAATCATTTAAATGGGCACATTATGCGTGCGTTCATAACAGGATCAAGAATAAGTCGAATTATATATATGCAACTTATGAACAAAACATTTAAGAAATGTCCTATTAATATACTTTAGATATAAGACCAGTGATGGTTTGTGACTTTTTTTGGCTCTGCATTTGAAACATTTCAGTGCTGTATGAGCCAGATGTCAGTGGGAAAAACAAAAGATGTTCGGGCAAACATGTGTGATTGTAGCGTCCCGTCACTCTTTTTGGTCATATAACTGAGGCTAACTGACTGTGTCAACAGCTGGGATTTGGATCGCACAAACAGTAACGCATCTGTTGGAACTGCACTGATGTGTGGACATAGAACCGGGAGGTTCGGAAAGGACGAAGACGAGGGACGGTGACAACTGGCAAAGGCCACAGCATCACCCTCGGTTGGTTTATTCTGTAGGTCACGATTGCAAACTGAAGGTGAACCACTCACTTGGATTTAGCGGAAATGAAAGCCTTGACGAAAATTGCAAATCGGAAAGAATAATCCCCCCCCGGCAGACAATCATCTGGGCTCCTACCTGCCAGTCTGTTGTTCACGCGATTGTGTCGGGACCACAGCCACAGGACAGCCGCAGTCAGGGTGTTCACCTCCATCAGGCTCTCCCTGGCCATGTTTTCGAAGTGTTCGGCGCACGGCCGGCAGCCAAAGAAGCTGCGGACGTAGCCTCTCATGGCGCTGAGCACCTCCCGGGCTTCTGACGGACAAAACATCAAGGAAGCAAATTAAGATGCTGTTAGTCGTTAGATGAAGAGAAAAATCCATTAATGTGTGATTAGTTGACACGAGATGACTTTTAATATCATATATATATTCTTAATGTTTTTAAATATTTTTCCATCACTGCCCTGACACGATTTGGTAGAGCTTGTAATCTGCCAGGAACATCCAAAAGTAGTGTGGCGTGGCGAGTTTGTAGAGCGTTCGCTTTTTTTTTTTTTCTTCTTTAATCAATTCTTTCAGTAAACTGGAAATGAATGATCGACCGGCGGGGGCACACGCACGTGCACGCACGCACACGAACGCGCACGCACGCACGCACACACAAACACACACACACGTCTCTTCAATCCAAGGTTCCCTCCAATTGTACAGCCGGTCTCACTTCATGTCACGTGAAAATATCCGCAGCCTCCCAGATTCCCACGGGTTTTTTGGGCCAGGAGTCACAGAGAGCTGGGTTAACCCCATATTGAGATGAATAATCTATATAAAAGGGATCACCCTATCTGGAGATTAAATGCATTTAACCCTCTGTGTGAATGCCGGCCAGGTTGTTGTCTCAGGGCCGCCAACAGTCCCAAACCATATTTTTCAGCAGGCGTCAGCTTTTGTTCTCGGCTTAGCCGCCTGCTGCGGCATGTTAGTGTTAAAGGTGTGATGGAACGGGGATGATGTTTCACTGCGCTCATCCCGATATTTGCACGGAGTGTATGGAAGGGTTGCGTGAAATGTTGTGCTCGGTGCTGTAACTGCTGCACCCTTCCTTGGAGCTGTCGGGTCTACGGGGGGGCCAGATGGATGCCCCTTTTGGCCGGTCCATCTGCGGGTCACATGACGGTCCGTAAACCCTGGGATTAACCTCTGCGAGTGTGTTTTCGTGTGTGTGAATGTGTGTGTGTTGAAGAGAGATTAACGTCTTCGCTCGGAATGGAGCCTCCGGTCATCTGCCCGTTTTATTAACCACTCACATTCCGCTAATCTTAACATAATCCCGTTCACACAGTCACAATTAGGCTGGGCGTAAGTGTAGCAAAAAAGACAAAACATCAGGGTATTCAAAAGGGGCCCGGGTCGGCACCTCAGTCAGAGCGCGCCGCGGGTTCTGATATCTTGGGTTTATTTACTGTTTTTTTTTTTTTTTTTTTTTTTTTCCCTTTGTGGAGTTACAACAGGTCCGTGTGGGAAATGAAGGCCTGTTAAACATTCCGCGGCTAATTTGTTTACAAAGCCTAACAAAGCCCTCATCCTCAGTCCACCCCGCCACTGTGACCTCTCCGTGCCCTTTTTCTTTCACACCAATTTCTCGCGGCTTGTGTGCACCCGTGTGTGTGTGTGTGTGTGTGTGTGTGTGTGTGTCTGCGAGCGTACCTAATCCTCCAGACTTCTTGGCCTGGACAGTAAGAACGTGGAAAAGAGTCCACACCCCGCAAGGGTAACGCCGGAGGTG
>CAAKHD010013881.1:13495-44082 GCA_901007705.1 Fistularia tabacaria
GGTGGGTGGAGAGGGACGCCATACACATGCACACACACACACACACACACACACACACACACACACACACACACACACACACACACACCTAATCAATTCTAATTGAATAGTGTGATGACACTCTTAAACATAAACTTAAGTATATATACTTGACCTTACTTGTATGGTTTTGCAGCCTGTTTGGAGTTATGCATGGAGATTATATGTGGATTATAAATAGAGATTATTAACAACAATCCTATCTTGTGAGGTATAAATGAGATAAACCCTATGATTAGTTTGGTGAATGTAATAAAGAAACGAGTTCAAGCAGGTTGGAATGGGTGGAGAAAAGTGTCAGGAGAAATATGCGAGAGAAGACTATCAGCCAGAGTAAAAGGAAAGGTGTGCAAGAGAATGGTGAGACCAGCGATGTTGTATGGTTTGGAGAAAGTGACAACGACGAAAAGACAAGAGGCAGAGCTGGAGGTCACAAGAGGAAGATGTTGAGGTTTTCTTTGGGAGTGACGAGGATGGATAGGAGAATGAGTCCATTAGAGGGACAGCACATATTAGATGTTTTGGAGAGAAGGTCAGAGAAGCAAGACGGAGATGGTTCGGTCATGTACAGAGAAGGGGTAGGGACTATATTGGTAGACGGATGCTGGAATTGGAGATGCCAGGCAAGAGTTCTAGAGGAAGACCAAAGAGTAGATTTATGGATGTAGTGAGAGAGGATATGAAGTTAGTTGGTGTGAGAGAGGAGGATGCAGAGAATAGGGTTGGATGGGAAAGGTTGAGTCGCTGTGGCGACCCCTGAAGGAAAAATAAAAAAGGAAAAGAAGAAGATTAGTTTGGTGAATCATAACCTAAATCTGTCGCTCCCAGTGAACCTCTCAAACTTCCTGTCCCTACGGAGAGCCAATGTCGAACCCGACTAGACCCGAACCCGCAGCCGGTTTACACGTACCTGCAGCGGCGCGGAGAGCGCGGCCACGCTGTGCAGGCCGAGGCACCGTGACGCGCACCTGGCGCGGGACACGCTGGCCGTCCACGACCAGCCGTCCTCGGCGTCGTCCCGCTGCTTCCGGCCGAGGACCACCCATCCGGCCAATAATGTAATCCACACGCACACGCTCGCGGGGACCTGCATCACGGGCGTCCGGACGCGGAGTTGTGCGCGAGTTCACTCTCACCTACAATTATATGGACAAGGGAGGAGCAACGGGACCGAGGCGGGGGAGGATACTGAGGCGGGGCGGTGTGGGCGAGGGGCTGTCAGCCACCTGGGACGACCGGGAACCATGGCCCGGGTAGAAACAGGACTTTAGCAATGAGTCACTTCAGCAATACATATGAACGACAAATCAGTTCATCAACTTCATCAATAAAACAGCATTAATGTGATACAGATGGGAAGAGGTTTGGATTCATTAATAATACAAGCCATAAAAGGTGAATGTTTGTCTCCTATATGTCTCTATGTGTCTTGATATGGCAGATTGAATGTTGGCTGGCTGCAGGGTAAGTGGTGTAGAGAATGAATGAATGAATGAATGAATGACAATCATGAAGAAAAAGCGAGTCCTTCTGAAGTCCACATTCATGGTGTCATTGTGTCCTGCTGGTTTCATTACATCACTGCTCTGTGTTTCTTCTTCCTCGATAAACAGAGACTGAGGGAGAGAAGGAGTTGGGGATCGTGGGTAAGGAGGCCTGGTCTGCAGGTCTGCAGAAGGACAAGGCCCCCATCCATCAACTGCAGTGTTCCACCCACTCTACCAGGATAAATTTGCTCCAACAGGTCCAACAGGATCCATCGGGATCCATTTGGTCAACCAGGTCCACCAGGATCCACCTGATCCAGTCCCCCAGGCCCCTCCTCTATTTTGCGCAGCCAGCGCTCCTCATCTTTCACCTTTGAGGCAAGCTCAGAACGACACAGCAGAGGGTTCTGTCTTGGGACCCGGTCCATTCCAGCCAAGAGAGGACAATGAAGAGGAGAAGGTGATGAACAGGAACATCAGACCCTCAAAGACATTAGAACTGGTGTCTAGATGTAGTGAATTTAACGCCAGTGCCTCAGAACGGCCTCCATTAAATCATAAACATTAGCAGGTTTTCCTGCTCTGCCCCTTCTCCATCCCTGAGCTGGTCCCTCAGAGTGTGTCGTTGGTTCAGGGCTGAAAGTGGGGGATCTGCTCAGGGAAGAAATCTTGCTGAACTTTGAAGGTCAGTTATGGTAAAGGTTTGTTTAAAAGCCATGAACATCTCGGTCCACTAACACCACCTGCAGGTGAGATGTGAAGGGGCTTCGGAACATTTGGAATTGTCCCTGGATGTGATGCAGACCAGAGGGTCTCCTCTGGAGGGCTGGTGGTTTGACCTCTGCAGCCCGAGCTCCCAGAGCTTCCTCCTGCTTGGAGAAGTAAAAGATCTAAACCCGTGGTCACGAGTAAAAGCTGTGAACATGAATGTGTGTTTGTGCTGCTCTCCAGCATGTTCTTAGCTCTGGGGCCATAGCAGCAATTGTCTCACACCTCTCCCGCCCCCAAGGGAGACCTCTGAGACCCATCAGTGCGGCGTTCCCGAGCTCACAGGTGGAGGCCTTCCACAGGAGCTTCTCCTCCATGCTGCCAGCGCAGCAGGGTGAAGCCGGGAATCCAAACTGCATGGTGGAGGAGCAGTTTTATGGAGCGTCCCGTAAAAGGAACTGCAGGAACGTCTCTGGCAGGGGGGTTCCAGCCCCGAGGTGCTAACATGACGTGTTGGAAAATGTGAAGATCCCCACCTGGGGTTGTTCACCAGCCTCCCATGCCTTAACAAGGTTCACACACATACACGCTCTCTCGCTCCCAAACAACTCCATGCCTGCAACAGTAATCTGGCTCGTTCTTCTGAGAGGCTGTAGACATCTCATAACCAAGCCTTCCAGCGCCTTGGTTCCCACTGGTCCTCAGAAAGGAGCTTCTCCTGGTGTGCCCGGTGTCTTCTCAGATCTTTCTCCGGGTGTTCCTCGGGTCTGTGAGGAGATGAAACCTGGTGGTCCTCCATCAACAGGAAGGAGAAGTTCCCTCTCTCCTATTTGCACAAATTAACAACCCCCCACACACACCTTGGAATGGACTCCTCCTGTGTCCCCTGGCTCCTTCAAGTGAGAAACAGGTGATGCATTCATGGAAACTCCTAGATTAATGTGTGGAAACATCATAAACACAGCCTCCGTTCTGGGGGTAGGTAGTAGAAGGGGGAGCGTGTCTCTGCCATAGAATGAACCCACGCCTGACTCTGAGCCTCCCAGGACTTCATCTGCTGATCTGCTTGCTGGTCACCCAAAGGTCTTCCCAGCGAGGTACTCCCAGCGAGTATCCTCTGCTCCTTGGGCTTCCAAACAGGGCAGTTGGGAACGGACATCTCCTTGTTGTGTCTGATGTCTCACCTAACCCCCGCTTCCCCCCTTGTTCTGCTGGCAGAACTCATGGCATTTTCTGCCGGTCCACAAGCAGTCAGAGACCTCGTTCCTGCTTGACCTCAGCTAACATGGGGGGCTGAGGTTCCAAAGGGAAGCTCACGACACCAGTCCAAAACATGAATTCAGAGTGAACGTCCTGTCGCTGCACAGAACCCTGGCTTGGGCTCCATCTCCAGAACTTGAATGGACCAATCGCTTCTACCTCTACATTGTCCTGGCTTTGATTAAATGTCCCTCTGAACAGTTTCAGGGCTCTGCCCACTGAGAGCACTTGGGCTTCAAATATTCAAGGCATTTCCCGAGTAGAAAGCAATACATACACACTCACTCACTCACTCACTCACACACACTCACATGTTGGTAGTTGGATTCCCACCATATGTTTTCCATTGCATCTTCTGGTGTGAGTGGAATCCAAGCGGGGGAGGGTAGTACTCCCGGCGCCCCTTGGACCGGTGTTTCCACAGCGTTCTGAGGCACTTGTTTCTTAAGGGAAGCCCTGGCAGGGGTGGGGTGGGGGGCTCGTAAAGAGGGGGTCCCCTGGTTTTACGGAGTGTGTTGAGTCTTTATGTTCTGGGTGTAATAATGGGATCATCCGTGAAGCTGCTTCTAGAAGGAGGTGGCACCGCGGGAAGCTAGTTAGCATGTTGTAACTTTAACTGTAGCATGAAGCTTCAAGTTAACCCTTAAAGGACAGTGGGAGGGAGGCAAGTGTACCAGAGTGAACACCACTGCCCAGCTGAACCAGGCTGCACCAGAACACACCAAAGAAATAACACAGAACATAGGGACCGATGGGGGGTCCACTCCACAGTTCAAACCCAAGTCCACTATGAGATCCAAGTTGAGTTCCACTCTGGAACCAAACCGAGGTCCACTCTGAGATTCACTGTAAGGTCCATTATTAGGTCTCTGAGGTCCACTGCAAGGTCCAATCCAAGGTCTAAACCAAGGTCACCTACAAGGTCCACTTTGAGGTCCACTCTGAGGTACACTCCGAGGTTCAAACAGAGGTCCACTCAGAGGTCCAAACTGAGTTCCTCCCTGTGGTTCAAACCAAGGTTCTGTCTGAGGTCAACTCCGAGTGAAGACATTGGTGGATTGAACTGATCATGAGCTTTTCACCCAATTGGGGAAAAAGCTCCTCCAAAGATCACCAGCGCTGCACCAGGAACTTTAGAGTATTCACATCTGTGAACCTCATCTGCTGTGGTGAACAGCAGAAACCCTGTTTTCCACACGGGGTATGCTGCAATCAGTAATGCTGAGAATACGAAGTGGTAGAGAACGCCTCTCCAAGGCCTCGCAGGTCAGCATCCTGACTGCGACTTTTGGTCAGCTGATGGTACATGCTTGGCAGGGAAGAAGAGGAGAGGAGCTGAAGTCGAGTGAGGAGCAGCCAGAAGGGAGTAATGCTGCTTGATGGAACCCAGTTTCTGAATATGCTGTTCCCGTGATATTAGCCTTCAACTTCACGTCACATAAAACATACCGAGAGATCATGAATTTCTTTGTACCGTTCATTTCAATTACATGACTTTAAATTGACATTACTCCAGGCTGAACCCTATGTGAGGATTATTAAATTCAGACTGAACCATCTGTGAGGGTTATTTAATCTAGACTGAACCCTCTGTGAGGATTGGTTAATCCAGACGATATCCTGATATCATCCTTTCATGGCCTTGGAGTTTACACGGGATCACATTCACCTATTTGCACACACACACACTCATACACTCACACACACATCCACTCAGTGTAGCAGCGCTGACATACAAGGTGATAAACCAGACCACCGGGAGCAGTTGGGAGTTTATTGTCTTGCTAGAGGACACTTCCACACAGAGACAATATGAGCCAGGAATTGAACCGCCAACCTCCCAACAGGAGAGATGCCTGTTCTATCAGCTGAAGACATGTGGAATCTATTTGTTTATCCATTTATTCATTTACCTGTTTATTAATATGTCATTTATTTATTTATGCATGTCTA
The DNA here is from genome assembly GCA_901007705.1 of Fistularia tabacaria. Taxonomy (NCBI): domain Eukaryota; kingdom Metazoa; phylum Chordata; class Actinopteri; order Syngnathiformes; family Fistulariidae; genus Fistularia; species Fistularia tabacaria. Next base: position 18,943 of record CAAKHD010013881.1, read on the forward strand.
TATTTATTGATCCATTTATTTATTTGTTTGTTTATCCATATATTTATTTATTTATCTTTTATCTATTCATTGATTACGTTATGTTCGTTTATCCTTGAATTTGTTCATGTATTTATCTATGTATTAATCTATCCATGTGTTTATGAATTTGTTTCTGTGTCCGTCCCTCCCTCAGTCTCTTGACTGACCCTTGTACCGAAGCAAGTGGAGCTCTGATGACTCCTAACCAGGACCTCAGCCAGCTCTGAGGAGAACATCTACCCTATCTCCATTCCACTCTTTGAATTTGTATATTCCTGTCCCTGCAGGAACTTTCACCAGAGCCCAGGTGGAACACCACTTGCTCCAGCCATGGACAGGGTTCTTCTCAGGATGTCTTTCTTTCCATCTGCGTTATCCCTCGCTCCCGTGTGCCGCAAGGAGAACAGGTGTCTCCACGGAGCTCTGCTGCCCCCTGGTGTCTGCAGACAGGCAGCATCTCACACCTCAGCGGACAGAAGGACACAGCGAGATAGAGACTGCACAGAAGATTATTTATTTCAGGAGCTCTGCTCCAAGATTAACACCAGAAGGAGGAGGAGCTGAAGAACTAGGCTCAGTTGCAGAGGTCATTGGAGCAGCAGGAGGCAAAGGCCCCTGGCGTGGAGATGTAGCCCTGACACACTTCCATGCTCATGCACTGACGGAAAGATCTGTCTGGAAGGAAAAGGAGGAGAATGGGTTTCATCATCTGGGCAATTGGAACACCTGGATGGTCTCCTGGTCTGGAGAAGATGACCTGATGGGATTCCCTGGCATTCAGAGTCAGGCTGACGTATCTGCTTAGACTTCTGACGGATTCGAGAACGTCTGAGATATTTACAGGTCAAACTGGACCTGCTGGAGAAGACGTGAAACCTGCCCTCTCAGCAGGTTCCACTTTGGATAGAACAAACATGATAGAACTCCACTTGGGCCTTCAGGCCCTCATCATGAAGGACTGGGGGGGTTCATGACCAGGGGGCAAGACCTTCTCACAGAACTTACTCAAGGGGGCTCCTAGAATGACATCCCCACAGGCATTGTCTAAACGTGAGCAGGTCTGGATCTGGGTGGCCATGCACAGCTCCGTCCCACTGGAGAAGCAGTAGTTACACCTCAGAGCTTCACCTGGGAGGCAGAGCATGGAGAACATGGTTACCAGGAATATACGTGGTTACCTGAAACATCTGCTCAGATACACACACCCTCCTGGTCCACACCAAAGATGTCAAAGACATACATACACACAAACACAGGTCCTGATCTCCAGCAAAGATTTTACACCCTCATCCCCCCGCACACACACCAGCAAAAATCATACACATACACACACCTCCTGCCTGATCTCCAGCAAAGATCTCTGTCACACACAAACAGGCACACCTTCCTGATTTCCAGCAAGGATTTCACACTCACACGGCTGATCTCCAGCAAAGATTTCTCAAATACCTTCTGGAATATCGAGCAATGATGTCTCACACACATACGTGCACATGCACACACTCACACATACCTGGACAAAGGGTCAGCAGCAGAAGAAGGGCACACACAGAGGACCTCATAGTTTAGTTTAGAATCTGCAAACAGACCACAAACATCTCTGACATTGAGAAGGAAAGGAAGTGTGGAGCTTCTGCTTTAATATCCGCCAGAGAGGACTAGAACCAAACCTACTGCAGGCACTGGATCAATTCTGTCCACGGCAAGAAGACAGCCTTACCTTCTCCACTGCTCCTGGGGTTCTTCGTAGCGTTCTTCTTGGGTCAGCCAGAGAACCTGAGCCTTTTATTCCTGCTCCGCCTGCCAAGCCCACACAGCCTCAGGACATCAGCAGAAAAATGGGGAAGCAACAGAAACAGGAACTTCTGTTGTTTCACAACACAGGAATTTATGGGGGCAGAGACAGGCAGACCATGAGCGAGCAGGTCCAGCTCCCTACTGAAAATGTTGGGAATCCCCTTCAGAGACAGCAGTTTTGATGAACTGGACCCGATCTCTGACCTACGGCCTTTGAGGCATTCAGGTCTCATTTGATCCAGGTTGCACAAACATAGAAGACATGAAGAAGGAACAATCCGTCATTGCACCTCATCATAGGACACATCACAGGAGAAATCTGAGGACACATTGGATCAGAGGAGACATTGGAACATAGGACCCATCTGAAGACACATCACCGCCCTGCAGCTTCTCGTTGTGTTGAGTACATGTCATACTTCCATCTTCTCTGCAGAGCGTCTCAAAGACCAGCTCGCCATGGGATGGTTTCACAGACAGGATCTCTGCTGGAGGAACATCTACCAGAGGACTTCTTCATCAACATGCTCACAGCGGTGCAGGAAATGGAGTCAATATCAGGAGCAACATCTCTAAGGGACCAACACTGTGTGTGTGTGTGTATATCGCCTTACCCTATAACATCAAAACTGGCGACCTCGAGGTGCTAGCATCTCACAGACCAACCTGGCGAGCTACCTGCAACAAAGTAACACATTAACCATATCTTCATTCAAAGGAGGACCATGAGACATGCACAACGACACCAGCAGGCAGACCCAACATCAGGATATGCCTGTGGACGAGTGCGGCTTGAAAATCGGCCTCCACAGTCACATGAAGTGGCATCAACGTCAAAAACATTGACTCACCCACCCCCCAATAACCATGTATTGATGGTTAAAGCTCCAACTGTCTTGAGCGCAAACTGACATTCCAAAGAATCAGAAATAACTGTTGCTAAATGTTTTGCTAAAGGCCCTCTTCATCTCTGTACTCACAGCGGGCAGGAAATGGAGTCAATATCAAGAGCAGCGTCTCTGGGGGGAACAATGCTGTGTGTATGTGTGCGCATGTGAAAGTGCGTGCATGCATATTTCCTTACCCAACAGTTGTCTGCTATCAATGCTTAAACCGCAGACTGTCTTCAACGTACACTGACAGGATTTATGAATAAAAATTAACAGTTGCTACGTGTGTGTGTGTGTGTGTGTGTGTGTGTGTGTGTGTGTATATCCTTAACCAACAGCTATCTGCTATCAATGCTTAAAGCTCAAGCTTTCTTGAACTCATCCTGACAGGATTTAAGAATAAGAAATAACAATTCCATTTTGGGAATGTGTTACTAAGAGTGTGTGTGTGTGTGTGTGTGTGTGTGTGTGTGTGTGTGTGTTTGATAGAGAGAGAGAGAACAACCCTCCCCCGCAGACCCATCCTGCCTGTGAGGCCTCAGAAGAGGCTCTGATGTTCCATCACAGCACCACCCACCTCATCCCGATGAGGCTATATAAGGTGTGTGTTAGGACCAAGGCTGTAGGTCATCCAGAGTCCACGTCTCCATCCAAAACCCAGCAAGACAGGACACTCACTGGCCGGCGTGGACATGGCAGAGGACTTTGAGCTGGAGATCCAGAGGCTGGACAAGGCCATTGTGGCCAAGGAGTGGGCCATAAAGCAGCTTGAGCGGACGCTGGAGAGGGAGAAGCTCAATAACGAGAAGTTCATCAAGAGGACTGAGAGGAAGTGCTCAGAGCAGAGGGCCATCTTTGCCAAGGAGAATGATTCCAAAAACACCAAGACGGTGGCCATCAAAAAGGTCAGAGATGCCATCAGGGACATGAGCATAGAAATCTCCCGGATCGAGGAAACACTGAGCCGCTATGCCCGCTACAAGACAGTTCTGCTAAAGTTATCTCCACCAGAATGGAGGAAGGAGGGCCTGTACTTCACCAACCCCCAGCAGGTCCTGGATGTGATCGAGGAACTGAGAGAGGAAAGCCTCAGCATCATCAAGAACAGCAACAGGCTGGCTGAGATGGAGGAGGTTCTGCAGAAAGACATTGACAGCGCCAGCAGGACCATGACGGAAGAGGAGGGCAAGCTGCTGGCACAGATCCAGTGCGTGAGGGAGAATGCCAAGAAACGGAAGAGACATGGCATCAACCTCAAACAGACGGTTCACCGCTACGAGTCCTTCAAGAATGAGGATGAGGAGCGCATGTGGGACTCGGTGAGCAAGAAGGTGGACGACGTGTACCGCGCCTGCGTGAACGTTAAGGGCTCCGACATGAGCACCACTGAGAAGATGGCCTGCATCGAGAACCGGGTGACCAAGCTGCTCAATAAGATCGAGAGGATCCCCGAGAAGATTGTGAATGCGCTGAGAAACGACAAGAACAACTACAGGCAGCGGCAGGACAAGGAGAGGAGGGACCGGGAGAGAGAGGAGGCCCGGTTGAGGAGGGAGCTCCAGAGGACCATGAATGAGAGGAGGTCCTGCCCCATGAGGACGCTCCGGCCCAGGTACTTCCACGGCGCCCAGGACGTCCATCTGACCGTGAACCAGGATGAAGAACACATGGAGCAGGACAAATTCTACGCCACAGAGATTTTCCCCCTGCCCTCCAAGCGAGACAGCCATGTGGAGGCCAAGCCCAGCATGGAGAAGAAAGCCGTAACCATGGCGAGCGATGACACTGGCTCCTCTGCTACACACCAGCAGCCTCCTCCCACTCCTGAGCTACCACCTCCAAGGAGCTCCTCGCTTCCTCCCCCCGTCCCCGACTGCCACACGCTGCCCATCCTACCAGCTGTGAAGACAAGGAAGGTCCAGCCTCGGACAGCACTGCCCTCCGCAGCCAAGCTAGAGACCTGGAGCTGCTCACCCCAGGTGCTCTTCTCGCCCTTCGTCCCTCGCAGCCGCTGGTACTCCCACCCACCACTCTACGTGCCCGTCGTCATCAGTGACCAACAAAAAGCCACTATTGCCTCCAAGGCCAAACTCACAGACTTCAGCGAGCTGGAGATCCAACATGAGTCTAGGTAACTTCAGGGCCTATCACCTCTTCCATCTAACCCTCAGCCAATCATCTTTATCTAACGCACAACCAATCATCTCCAGCTAACCCTCTCTGCTATCATGGTACACACCATGAACACACATTTGGTTCTTCATCTCCATGTTTGTAACTGTGATGTCACCAACCACAGACTTACTCTTTGTGATATCACAGCGCCCATTGGTCTCTGGCTGGTCTCCAAGTTCTGGTTCTAAAAATAGAACCGGACTCCGTCCTCAACGGGTTCTATCAACTCCCTGTACAACTAGATCTACTGCACCCCCCCTTTGCTCAGGCTGATTCCAACCAACCTCTGGTTGGCAGTTCGTCTCCCGCTTCTCAAGTGGTCCCATAATATTCTGGAGACTCTGAAGCGTGGGATCTTTCTTCCTTGTTTTGCTGAAACTCACTTTGTATGAAAACAATAAAGTTTTATTAGCAGTGAACATAAGAACATCTCAACGCACACACTATCATGTTCTTTTGTTAAACGTCTGGACTTTTAACGAGGTGTCGGTCAAAAGTCGGTCAGTTACGAGGTGTCGGTCAAAGTCCAACCAGGTAGTGTTTCAGTGATTCTATTGGCTCGCTTGCTCTGCACGTACCTTTGAGGAGGTTGAGCGGCCTAGAGCCTTCTTGGGCCACTTTGTGAACATAATGTATACACTCGGTTTTCTCTGGGAACCAAGAAAAGAACAGACGTGGAAATGTTCATGTGGTCGCTGAGAATCAGCGTCTTCCACCAGTTTATTGTTACACAATAATGTCACATTATCCATTGTCTCTGACTTATACCCAGAACATTTACAAAGCAAAGGAGAATCACTTAAAAAAGTTAAGAAAATATCAATAAATCAGCCTAGAAACCTTTTACTTTCTCCAAGAGAGAAACATAGTTCACGGTCACCATGACAACAGTTACAGTACGAAGACCCATGGATAATACAGGCCTGGAATGGATCAGCAGAGTTGAGGAGAAACCGAGACACAAATTCATCTGAGAAGGTGAAAAGTAATACCAGACAAGTTGTTCTGAAATTCAGAATATTATATGTTAATATGTAAAGAATGGGAACTATTATCAGTCTGAGACACTTGGAGATCTGGAACCAGGGGGTGAAGAGCACTGAGTCACTCTGGGATGTGACTGAAATGACTGATATGGAATCTGGTGTAAAGAAGCTTTCGTCCCTCTCTGGTGGTTCGATTCCTCAAGCCTGCAGGTAATCTATTACAGCCTAGGTGTGTTCAACCCGCCGCTCTGGGCTAGCGGGCCAGTACACCTGCTCAGAACCACCAGATGTTCTAACTGATTGCAGGATGGGAACACTGGCACTTGGATGGGGAATCACATGATCACTTGGGGTAAACAGATAAGGCACAGGCACACACGCACACGCGCCTTCTTTCCACTGAACAATGTTCTTGTCATGAGGTTTGACTGTTACCCCTCAACCACCTCTCACTGTCAGCAATCAAAGTCACCAAAACTGACTAAGTCCTACGACTAACACACACACACACACACACACACACACACACACACACACACACATCTAAAAGGAGCCCCCTCTCTTTCTCATAAAAAACCCAAAGTTTAGGATGTTGAACTTCACGACCCCTAGATATTTTGGTACTTTTCAACACAAGGTAATAATCAATAATCACAGCACTATTATTAAATGCTAATATTTGGATCACTGACAGACAAAGAAGTAGTAGGTTCAATAGACCGCCATAGTGACAAGGTGATGGAGATGCAGGGCTAAAGCTGTGGAGCAGTCAAACCGGACACAGTCGCGGACACATGTTTTTTAAGGCTTTCAAACGTGGATGCGACTCTTGGGGAACCAGGCTTGGTGTGAGGAGACGTCACATCTCAAATGTGAGGAGAGCTTCGCACAGCTCACCTCTGCAGGAGCACATGGTGGATGGATGGAACGGCAACATCAGTTTGTGGCGCAAAACCAGGTACAGATCGTTTTGATGGAAGAACACAATATCTGACAGGAGCCTTCCTGAATACCAGGGCCCGAGGTGGAGTTTCAGGAGCTCCCGGAAAGAAGTGAAATCAGAAATAGAAGTGTGTGTGTTCAGGACGGGGCTCCACCAGCTTCAGAGTACAGAGAACAGACCTTCTTGGAGGAGGTTCTCTCGGTCAAGGATTAGTTCCCCAACCCTCATGTTCAACTTTCATGTGGAGCCACCTACCGACCGTCCACTGCCCGAGGAGCCACCACCCGACCAGCCCCTGCCTGACGAGAGAGGGAAACACTACAAGCACAGGACGATGAAGGTTCTGGTCAAAACATAGTAAGCAACAGGGAAACAACAGCAACACAATAGTCAGCCATTGAGAATTATACATCCTGATCTGGTACTGAATTATTTTTACATGCACACTCACACACGCAACACAGCCAGCATCATCACAAGCTCACATGCTATACTAAGCTAAGCTAAACTTCTGCTATACAGCTTATGTTCTACCCTTTTCATCAATGACAGCATTTCAAAGATTGTCTGCCATGTTTGGTACCAAGTTCTTCTCACAGGAACCTGAGACTTTCAGACCTCTAAGTCTAAGGCCCCCCTCTGGCCTTGCTCTTGGTCAATCTGCTTCTTCTCTTCTTCTTTTGGCATGAAGCAGAGAACCACACAAATCTAACCACAAAGCACAGGACAGACTGACAGATAATCTCCTGGCTGAGATGATGACCCACTGTTAGATACAAAGGCACACGCATGCAGGGTGGGTACTTCAGGGGGACAGCAGGGGTCAGGAGTGGTGTTGGGTAGCAGGGTTGCAATGGGGTCGAGGTGTGTGTTACAAGTGAGACAAAGTCATTCACACCCTGAGGGAGATCCTACTTCTCACACCCCGTATGCGTGTGTGCTCCCTCCTGACTTTGGATGCAGTGTTGTTCTTGTCACAAACCAAGAGCACCAAGCGGTTCTTGGTTGTAGGTGCGTTCCTTCGGTGGACCACATCTGGAGGTGAACCAGTAGAGCAGAGGGGGAACAGGGGGGCGGCATTGAAGGCATCTTCTCACAAAGGAATAGTCCTCCTCGCAGGTGGCATGAAGACCAGCAGACTTTGCGGCCTGCAGCCTGCTTCTGAGAGCTTGCACCATTGGACAAGGACCTCCTTGTCTGGGTTAACAGTGGGATCGCTGCCTTCACACTTGCCCAAACATACCTGCATGGGGGGGGTCAGCCCAACTGAAAAAGATGACTGAATGTGAGAAGATGCCTTAAAGTTACAGGAACATCTTGGTCCTGGATGCCATTGAGTTTGGGTTCCTTTGGCACAGAAGACGAATGTGCTGAAGCTCCATGGTTCCACAAACACACGGAGCTGGGAGGGAGGACACACAAACTGGAGGTACATCCTGCAAAAAAGTTGGGGTTCAACCATCATCTCATCTGCTCTCAGTCCTCCATCCTGCTCCATATTGGGTCCTCCTCTCCATGTGGAAGAGGAAACCCTGGAGCAGCAGAGAGGATTGGAGATGAGGGTTGTGCTGTAGGTCAAGAGGGTCGGCATGCTGTGGTTCAATTCCCCTGCCTCTGAGCCCATTGGCCAGGAGCTAAGACTGGACATGGACCCTGGAGGCCACAGCAGGGACGGGTGAATGCTAGTGGTCCACGGGAAATGTCCTGAAGGTGGGTGTGGAGGTGGGCTGAGGAGCCTCTGGACTGGTCGGATCAGGTTACTTAAAAACTACATGCTGCTGGGTCTTGATGAGAGGGGCCAGGATGGGGGGAGGCACCTTCATTTAGGTGAAGACAAGGTGCTGCTGGTCCAGCAGGGTTCGGGTAAAATTGTTAATTGGTCCGATGGCACTGAGGGACATGGCGTTGTCCCGCCCCCACAGCAGGTTGGGCCCAAACACCACGGCAAGATTGCTGTTGGTCATCCTGTTCACATCACTGCTGGATGATACCTGCAGACAACGGAGAAGACCGTTGGATGGAGCTGGTCTGAACAGCAGCTTCTCCAACTTCAAAGATCACAGCTCCATTCAGAATATACAAAATATACACCTTCCAGCTTTCTTCAAGCCCTTTCTTTGACAATAAAGATCTCCAGAACACCTCCATCACTGTTATTTGCACTGAAGCTCCATGCACCGAGGGTTGGGGGAAGGGGGGGCAATCCTTGCAGTGATTGGGCAAGAGGCAGGTTCACACTGGACCAAACAATCACAAGGTCACATACAGAGACATACAGTCATTCATTCATTCCCACGTCTGGACATTGAAGGGCCTCCAGGGAACCTCCTGCATGTGTTTGGACTGCAGGAGGAACCCTGATGAACCCCACACGGGCATGGGGAGAACATGGAGACTTCGAACAGAAAGGCCCCTGGTGGGAATCCAACCACGGACCTTCTTCAGAGAGGGAGAGGAGCTAACCAGAATTAAATTAGATAAGAGAAAATTAAATCAAGGAATGAGGACATGTAGACAGAGCTGCAGCCTCACCTGTGCCAGGAAGGTAATGAGGTATCTCAGCGAGGCGTAGTTCTCCTTGGGCAGGGACTCCACCAGCACCTTCATCGCTGCCACCTGGTTGTCCATATTCACCACTGCAACACATGTCAGCAGAGATTTTCACTTCTCACCCTGCTCAGTTAATCTTTCACACTGATTAACTGCTTATTTTAGATTTACTTCTGTCCTCATCCAACAGAATGATACACTGCGGTAAAATGCAGAGCAGCTTGGAAACTGTGTGGAAACAGATTACCCCAAATTACCTTCAAGGATTAGAAGGAAAATGGTCTGAATTTAGAAAACAAATCTGAAAATGACTGCAAGGACATGCAAAAGAATGAGGAGAACATCTGATCTCGACATTCGTCACTTATCCCCAAGGTCTAGTTCTGTGTTCCCGATGGAGAGGGTCAAAGTGAGGCATCAACTGAGAGGACTGAGGACCTACTGGAGAAGTTGACAATGTCGTTGTAGAGCTGGAAGGTGAGCAGGGGCTCAGGCAGCTCCCTCAGGAAGGTCTTCAGGATGACAGCAGCTAAGTGGACATCTTCCATCTCCCTGAAGTTCACCACCCCACCTGCATCAGGTCCACACAGCATCACGCTCAGAGACCTACACTCATGCTTACCAAGATTGATGTGTTCTTCCATCACAATGATCTGTAACTGGGTTTGAATTGGATCTGGAGAGAAGGTCTGAACTCCTGGAGTCTGGACCTCAGCAAGAGGTGAGAACTGGAACATGCAGACATTTGGGAGTGAAGGGTTCTGCTTCCCCCCTGGGCGTTGATACCTCTCTAGCAGAGAAGACCCCCAGGTGACCTCTCTGTCCATGGGACTTCAGAATAGAATAGAATCCACATGAAGCTGGAAATGATGAGCTTGATGTAGACTCAAAACTCTGGTTGGAACCCAACATCAACCTTAGGAGCTAGAGGTTTGATGCAGGTTGTTTTCCTTTATGGCAGTGCCTGAATGTAGAGGTAATATTTGAGATGTTTATCTATATCGTGAATCAGTCACCGTATGTGGGTCTCACCCTCCTACTGATGCTGCTTCCACTAACCTTCTACACCAGTCCTATGAGGTCTCTGAGCTCAGATCAGAGGAATCTAGAAAACCACACCTTGTGACCTTCAAATACACACGCTCCCTAGAGGAGGACCTTCCGACCCTACCTGTATTGTATCTGTGCTGCACCTCCTTAACCAGGGTGATGTTTGCAGAGCGTCTGAATATCCCTTCAATCTCCAGACCTGAGGAATACGAGCAGGGAGCTGCTGGTGAGTGGGCTCCAACTACTGTTGGGCGTGTGTGTTTGTGTTTTGCATCACCTTGCTCTGACAGGAAGCTAATGGTGTCTCTCATCACCATGGGGACTGGGTCTCCATCTGGACTCCTCTGTCTGAGCCTGAGGTACAGAACACAGATGGTAACTGGCAAGCTCTACAGGGTTCCGACCTCACACTGAAGCAGATCTTTGGAGATCTTTTAGCTGATTGGTCGTATCTGGTCACCTGTGGACCTTTGTGCTAACAGTGAGGACATAGCATCTAGGGTCTGATGGTACACCAGTCTTACTGGTGGGAGATTTTCTTGCTGCCTGGAGGCCCAGTGCAAAGACACTTACATATCCAGAGGGACCCCGAAGACCTTGTCGGGCAGGGGCGGGCTGCGGCGGGGGGGCAGCGGGGACTGGCTGCTGGGTTTCAGGGAGGCCCTCAGCTTGTCGTCATACCTGTAAACAGGAGAGCTAGTGGGTTATCAAGACCAGCACCCAGCTGGGATTCCAACCAGCAACCCAGGATGAACGGCCTGAGCGGAGATCAGAAAGAAGCAGCTCGTGACCCATCAGGATCATTTGACCCCAGGTGGAAGAAGGACGTTGATTTTCTTACTCCTTGACTCGGGCCGGGATGAGTAGCTGCTCACACTTCACTATGTCCTCCAGTTCGCTCAGGTAACTCACGTAGTTTATCTTCCTGCCGAACTTGAAGCTGAACATAAGGAGAGCACGCACGCACGCGCGCACACAGACACACACACACACACACACAGACACACACACACACACACACACACAGACACACACACACACACACACACACACACACACACACACACACACACACACACACACACACACACAGTCAGCTCTGCTTGCACCGCTCACTTCAAATGTTCTTGTCCTCTGCTGGAATCCTAGAGAAGAAGGATTAGCAACACCTAATTTGTACAGAAGAAGGAAAATGTCAAATTTTTGGGGCAGGTGGGGGGATGGGGGGTCATGACAACTGATTTTTAGGGTGCTCCCCACTGACATCATCACAGCGAAGGCAGCACCGTGTGTGTGTGTGTATTCATGGCGAAACTTTCAATTTCCACTGACATTAGAACATAATCTACTCGGTATTGATGGTGGAAGGAGGCCTGAATGGACAGAATGCAGAAAAACAGTCGAGGACATCTTTCACAAGGATGAGTGTGGGCTTCAGGGCCTGACCATGAAAGGAAGTATCCGGTCCAAGGCCAGGGTATCGAGATAAACCTTTCATTGCCTTTTGAAAACCTGGGTCTGAGTTTTCTCACATCTGTGGGAAGTGCTTCGCAAGGTGTGAGGCTGAGTTTGATGAAGGTCATACACATTGTTTTCCTCCTGAAAGGTAGGAGAGCTAAAATGTGTAAAATTGATAAATGTGACCCTGATGAGGGTCACACACAGAAAGCACCGTATTATCGGAAATGTTCTTTTAATGACTCTTATGTGGTGCACTGTGTGTTTTAAAGCACCGGCACGATTTGATTATAATTTGAGGTAGAACTTTTATTTTAAAAGGCATTGTCAGGTGCTGTCAACATGTTAGCTCAAAGCGCCAGGCGGAACAGAAGGTTCTGCTTGGACAAAGAGGAAATGTCAGGATTCAACACCTCAGGAGAACAATGTAACATGTGTTTATTTTATGGGTTGTTATGTGGATGCATTTAATATATGTGTGTTAGCACGTATTTACTTCTTTATTTGAGTTTTCTGAACAGCCGCGCCAACATCTGCTACTTTAAATGCCAGAGGCCCTTTGACATTCATCAAGGCACCGAGCACGGTGTTTGCTTTCTACATTTGTGATCATTTGCTCTTACAGGTAACAGATAATGTGTTCCGACTACAGGCTGTTGTGTTTATTCATTGTTTATTGATCCATTCAGCTTCTTCACTTTGAACTGGACTCAAATAAATTCATGAAACATGGTTTCTGTCATTCCTCTGGGGCCAGAACATGTTCTTTGCTTGATACTCAATTCTCCCTGGCTATTCTCCACATTTTTTCCCAATATCATGTTTATGAAAAACATTTGATGGAAAAACTACATATCAAAAGTAACTGCTCAAAAATATATACTTATTAAAAAAAAATGAACATTAAGTGTCAGGCCCTCAGACTGTGAAAAGGGGACGTCCTGTGTTTACACACTGCAGTTTCATGCCATTAGATTAATCAGATATCTAGTGCCTCCCACGACATTGACAATCATGATACCTGATGATGGGCTTGAAGAGGATCAGCAGAGTCTTGATGAACATGGTGGGATGGACGATGTACAAGGCCTTGATGTTTTTCTTGTACCTGAAAACACACAGGCACACCGCACAATCCCAAACCCATAATTTCTTTTATTTCTGCATTACACTCCTCTTTCTATCCGTGGTTGATTTTGGTCCCTTACAAATGAGGGGATTTGATCATATAACAGCACAATTAGCTCCTAAGATTTCTGAATAAATAACCGTCCTGACAAAAGGACACTCCCCTTACCCCCCAGCCCCCACCCCACCCCAGCCCTGGCTGGGGAACTTACTTCCTGTCGAACTCTCGGTATGCGTCTCGCAGCCAGCTGAGAGATGGCTTGTTGTCGCTGGTCAGCCCATGGTGGAAGTAGATGAGGGTGTAGTCACTCTCCACGTACTGGTCCAGGGTCCCCTTCAGATACCTGCACACCATGCAACACACTGCTCATCACTAAGCCTGGCAGGACAGCAAAGCATAAACAATGAACTGGACCTTAGCCACATGTCAGCTTTTATTTTTAAATCCTTGCTGCAGATCCATGTCACTGAAAGGGGAAGGAGAAAAGGGCGATTTCCAGTTTCACTTGATATGAGACATTTTCAGTGATAACCCAGCCACCAAGATTTTCCTGAGAACTGATACAAATACAATTGATTTAACCGATACCATACTATCAAATATTAACTTCAGCTTCTAAATGAGATCAAATCATCTTGACAGGATCGACCAGACCACAATGTAACTGCTTTGAAAACGGTCTTGAGGCGTTCTTTTATTCCTTGGCCTTCCAGCCAGTGTGATTTTATTGAACAAGTCAGTTTTATACTTTCCTCTCTCACTAATTACTGTTAGTGTTGTCCGTGCCCTCCTGCACTTTCAGATAGTTAATGTTTCTTGTTTTTATAGTGCTGATGGTTTTAAGTCTTTCTGCACTTTTATTTGATTTTAGTCATTGTTACTTGTTTTATCTCTTGTGTTCACCTGCCCTTTGGTCTGGCTCCTGCCTTTTAAAGTGTCGATGATGAATAATAGATAGATTCTTGCTCTATGATGGAATCCGAGTCAATCAGAATAACCTTCAGGTTTTGAGCTCAGCCACAGAGCAGCTTTTCCAGGTCTCCTATGTCCTTTTTTAGTTGCACATCTAAAATTATGTCCTTTTTATTTCTGTAGATAGTTTGACCATCCTGACACTGACACTTAGATCTCAGTGTCACGGTTGTCCTGACTCCTGATGTCTGCGATGTAGAAAACGGGGACTTCCTGTCTGCTGAGAGACTCCTGTGGCCAAGCACAGAGAAGAAGTTGTTTTCTGTGTGAAAGGTTGACAGAAATAATGATGCTGGCTGAGAGGCTGCAGGGTCCATTAAAAACTCACAGACCTCCAGCTGAGGAGCGGCTTTCAGAGATGTGGGGTCAAAGAAGCGCTGTAGGGTCATTTATTGGAATTAAAAGGAGAGTTGAACGAGGAGGAATAGATGGGCTGTGAGAATAAGCTAGATGTCTGAAGTGAGAGTTAGGCTAAATGACAGACAGGCAGGAGAGGTTAGAGGCAATGGCTGTTCTCACATCAGCAGCTTGCGATGGTCCAGCTGGTGCTGTGGAGGCATCCGGCAGGCGTTGAACACAATTACTTTTCTGCCAAAGTGGTCATCGCCTGGACGGACAGACACACGCAGAGAGAGGAGCTTCACACATTCAGCTCCACCAGATGGCTTTGAGCATCAGGACCAACCCCAGGGGGTCAAAGGTCAATGACAGCTGGAGACGGACAGGAGACTCACCTGCCACTTCAATAATCTGGTGCCTAGCGATGTCGTAGAAGGGGTGGTCCCAGGGAAGGTGGGGGGAGCCTGCGTCAAACACCTGAGAGGACAGGTCTGTCTCTGAGGTGCGCGCACACACACACACACACACACACACACACACACACACACACACACACACACACACACACAGACAGACAGACAGACAGACAGACAGACAGACAGACAGACAGACAGACAGACAGATACACAGACACACACACAATAACTGTTTATATAGCCTGAGTTGTTCATCTTTGTGTGGTATCTGAGAGTGTGGCTGTACAGTCCAATTACAAATATAGAGGCGCATCATGGTGGAGCCTGTGACTCAAAGCCCTTACATGGATATCTCAATCTCTGTCCAGTCTGAAGGAAGCATCAGGAACATTGACGTATTAAAATGGACACCTTTTCAAACAGGATCACTTTGTTCTTGGCGCATAATACACTGTGTAAGTGGGTGTGTGTGTCTCTCTGTTTGAGAGTGTGTGTGCCTGCTTTCTCACCTGACTTGCTGAGAGTAGCATCGTCAGTAGGCCACTGCTGGTCCTCGATGGGGGCCAGCTTCAACTGTCCTAGCTGTCCTGTTGCTGGGTCCTCGCCCAAATCTACCAGCAGCTCTGAAGACATGGCACACTCCACAAAAGGCGCTCAGCACACACACCTGCACGTAGAGGTCTCCACTGAGCGTCCTGCAACAGATGGACACACATTTACTGACAGGTTCCTTCCGCCAGCATCCGTTCAGACACAGACAAGAAGGTCCATATCTGAAACTTTGTGTCCCTCTGCTACTTTTTACAGGTGTGCGTTAGTGTGGAGGATTACCCATGGAGCTGAATAAACAACCACTGTTGGCCTTCAAAGATTATAACAATAATCATAAATATATTTCAAGAGGACTTTCCATCTAAGTGCTGTTCAGATTAGGGATAGGACAAGAACATGGATGGAATAAGCATCACACACTCTACCATTTCCTCCTCATATCCTGTGGTTAGGAGTCTGGTGGGTTGGGCGTCTCTGACTAACTCCTGCATGGAGGGCTGAATTGGAGATGGTTTAAAAGTGCGACAAAAAAACATTTTTCATTTCTTTCTTAGTCCCAAAGGCCGGAGTGTGTCAAAGGGATCAGAGAAGATATTTAAAATCCTTCATGATTCACTTTTTAATGCCACAACCTGAGAGCAGTAGGCAGGCAGGGAGGAGGAGGAGGAGGAGGGAGCCAAGACCAGGAGTGTTTGGCTCTCACTGAGAAGTTGGAGGAGCTCCGTGGTCTGGCACCATGAGGGAGGCGATTCTAGGTCTGCATGACCATGTTTGGTCCTATGAGAGGAGAACACCAGGAGACGGCCACCCGCAGATGTCCTCAGGGTCCTCGAGAGCTCCTGAACCCAACTGAGTGCAGTGATTTACAACCCACACCTCCTCCACATTGAGTGACAGGTCAGCGACAACCCCTTCACGCATCAACTCTGGCACATTCTCACACACTTCATCATTTCATTGTTTTTGCACACTTTCATCTGAATTTCAAGCTACATCATTTTACTACTATCCTTGAGCTGCCAACTTATCGTGGTGGAGGGGTTTGCCTGTTGTCGGGGGCTTTATGCCCCTGGAAGGGTCATCCAAGGCAAACAGGTCCCAGGTGAGGGGCCAGACAAACCGCAGCTCAGAAGACTCTCATGATGAAAAAGAACTTAGGACCTAGTTTTCCCCTGCCCGGACGCAGGTCCCCCGGGGCACCCCCCTGGAGCCAGGCCCGGGGGTGGGGACGGACGGCAAGCGCCTGGTGGCTGGGCCTGCACCCATGGGGCTCGGCCGGGCACAGCCCGAAAGGGACAACATGGGCCCCCTTTCCCCTGGGCTCACCACCCACAGGAGGGACCAAGGGAATCAGGTGCAGGGTGAGCTGGGCGGTGGCCGGAGCGGGGGACCTTGGCGGTCCGACTCTCGGCTGCAGAAGCTGGCTCTAGGGACATGGAATGTCACCTCTTTGGCGGGGAAGGAGCCTGAGCTGGTGTGTAAGGCTGAGAGATTCCGACTAGATATTGTCAGACTCACCTGGACGCACAGCATGGGGTCTGGAGCCAGGTCTCTCTCGAGAGAGGCTGGAGTCTTTTCTACTCTGGAGTTGCTCCGGTAAGAGGCACCGGGCAGGGGTGGGCATATTGATTCAGCGGCTGTACGTTGGAGTACAACGTACCGGGGCGGCAGCCTCGAACCCGCTAGTGGACCCCAGCAGTGAGGGATGCTGTCAAGCTAAAAAAGCAGTCCCATCGGGCCTTTTTGGCCTGCGGGACTCCAGAGGCAGCTGACAGGTACCAGCAGGCCAAGCTGCATGCGGCTTTGGCAGACGCCGAGGCAAAAACTCAGGCGTGGGAGGAGTTCGGGGAGGCCATGGAGAATGACTTTTGGTGGGCTTCGAGGAGGTTCTGGTCCACCATCCGGCGTCTAAGGGGAGGGAAGCAGTGCTCTGTAAACACTGTATACAGTGGCAGCGGAGCCGGCGGACCTCAACGTGGGATGTTGTAGATCGGAGGCAGGAATACTTCTCAAACCTCATCAATCCCGTTGAAACGCCTTCCAATGAGGAAGCAGAGCCGGGGGGGACCTGGCAAGGGTCCACCTAGATCCGGGGCTGAAGTTCCTGAAGTAGTCAAAAAGCTCTTCAGTAGTGGGGCCCTGGGGATGGGTGAGGTCCGCCCTGGGTTCCTCAAGGCTCTGGATGCTGTGGGGCTTTCCTGGCTGACATGCCTCTGCAGCATTGTGTGGATGTCAGGGACAGTGCCGCTGGACTGGCAGACCAGGGTTGTGATCCCCCTTTTTAAAAAGGGGGATTGGAGGGTGTGCTCCAACTGCAGGGGGATCACACTCCTCAGCCTCCCTGGCAAGGTCTATTCAGCGGTGCTGGAGAGGGGGGTCCGCCGGGTCGTTGAACCTAGGATTCGGGAGGAGTGTGGTTTTCGTCCTGGTCGTGGAACGGTGGACCAGCTCTATATCCTCAGCAGGGTTCTCGAGGGGGCATGGGAGTTTGCCCAACCAATCTACATGTGTTTTGTGGATTTGGAGAAGGTTTTCGACCATGTCCCGCAGGCTGTCCTGTGGAGGCAGCTCCGGGAATATTGGGTACTGACCCCGGCTGTTCGGTCCCTGTGTCGGAGCTTGGTCCACATCGCCAGTTGTAAGTTGGACCCGTTTACGGTGAAAGTTGGACTCCGCCAGGGCTGCCCTTTGTCACCAATTCTGTTCACTATTATGGACAGAGGATCAAGTATCTGCTTTTTGCAAATGATGTGGTCCTGTTGGCTTTGTCAGGCCATGATCTCCAGCTCTCGCTGAAGTGGTTCACAGCCGAGTGTGAAGCGGCCGGGATGAGGATCAGAACCTCCAAATCCGAAACTACGGTGCTCGACCGGAAACGGGTGGAATGCCCACTCCTGGTTGGGGAAGAGGTCCTGCCCTAAGTGGAGGAGTTTAAGTATCTCGGGATCTTGTTCAATAGTGAGGGAAGGATGGAGCAGGAGATCGACAGGCGGATCAGTGCAGCATCTGCAGTGATGCGGACTCTGTACCGGTCTGTTGTGGTGAAGAGGGAGCTGAGCTGGAAGGCGAAGCTCTCAATTTACCAGTCAATCTACGTTCCTACCCACACCTATGGTCACAAGCTCTGGGTAGTGACTGAACGAACGAGATTGCAGATACAAGTGGCCAAAATGAGTTTTTTCTGCAGGGTGGCTGGACTCTCCCTTAGAGATAAGGTGAGAAGTTCAGCCGTCCGGGAGAAACTCAGAGTAGAGTCGCTGCTCCTCCACGTAGAGAGGAGTCAGGTGAGGTGGCTCAGGCATCTGGTAAGGTTGCCTTCGGGCATGTCCACCTGGGAGGAGGCCACGGGGAAGAACCAGGACACGCTGGAGAGATTATGTCTCCAGACTGGCCTGGGAGCGCCTTGGGGTCCCCCAGAAGAGCTGAACCATGTGGCCAGAGAGAGGGAAGTCTGGGCCTCCCTGCTCCAGCTGCGGCCCCCACGACCCGATTACGGCTAAGCAGCGGAAGATGGATGGATGAACGGGTCTTTTTACAAATTATGAAATCAAAGTCTTCATTTGACAGGTGGTTTTGAAAACAATAGTTAGTCTACCAGAATGTTCTTCAAATGACCCCTGGCAGAGAGGGGATCTGAAGACTGCAAAGGACACAACGTGCTAAACACAAAATTAAGGGATCCTTGGTGTGGGCTGTAAGGACACAGTGCATAGAGGGGGCGAAATGGCAGGACCCCTGCCTCTGCAGATCCTCCACCAGCCGCCTCTGAGCAACAATGGCTCTTCTCCTGCTCCTCGTCAAGTTTCTTACCCTCCTTTTCATACCCTTCTCTCACGTCCATCTACCCGCACACTCGTACACACACACACACCCTCTACACTCTGTCTACTCAGTGATGTTATGCTCTCTGACAGAATGCAGTTTAAATAAATATTGCCACAAACCAGCAGTCACAGTTGGCTGCCTGCAGCCTGCGTCGGTAGGAACAAGGCGCTGTCACAGAGGACAGTGGAGGGAGGATAGTGACAGGTAACAGGTTGGTTCTCCCTGGCAGGCCCTTAGTGCTCAGCAAGGCCTAATCATCTGCCTCCAAACCAGCGCTGTTGGTCTGCAGGGCAGGAGTTCTGAACTGGAAGGGGAAATGTTTGCAGGTCAGGCCAAGACAGGTCACCTCAAGAAACATAATTTCCCAAATCCAGACAGGTGACAAAATCAGATGGGACACAGAAAAGGATGAGACAAGACCAACCGAAATATCAGGGGCACGGTTTCCTTCGTGTGCTGATGAGGAAACTTTACATCACAATTTTTAATCTAAATTTTGTTATGTTCTCAGCCGGGCATCGCAAACCTGACATTAATAGGGTCTAATATTAGTGGAAACAAAACCACCAGATACTAACCACAATTCTTCTTTCTGCTGTTCCCTTTAGGGGCAACAGTCAATCAATAACCTTCCTCCAGCCAACCCACCGCCAATCACCTGCTTCCATGTAAACCTCTCCTCTCAAACCAATTCCAGTCCTGTCTTCATCCCCTTCATCCATACACCTTCTCTCTGTTCTTCCTCTAGACCTCCAGCTCCAACCTCAGCATTCTTTTAACCAGATCGCCTCCATCCGACCTCTGTCCATGTTCAAACCATCTCTCCTTTGTTCCAAAACAATGAACATGTGCTGTCCCTCTAATAAACTCCTTCCTAATCTTCTCCATCCTCCTCACTACCAAAAATACCAACCACAACACACTGCAATCTTCTACCTGTTTCCAGAAAACATTTCCAGCATCCATCAGCATCAAACCCATCACAGGCTGATTTTATGAACAACCCAATCTTTGAGCTGTGAGAACCAAGGTCACCTCTCCTGATTGGCCCTCGTGGCTGATGTGCATGGCAGCCTGATCCTGACCTCTAGGACTGATGGATATCTGCAGGGCATCTCTCAGCCAAAGGTTTGCCTCTGATCTGGGGCCTTTGGTATGATAGCTCATGGCACGGTCAGTGACAGGTGACAAAGATGGCAGTGTGTCTGAGTGTGTGTGGCATAATGTGCTCAGTGTGACTTCACACACACACACACACACACACACACACACACACACACACACACACACACACACACACACACACACACACACACACACACACGTAGTATAAACAGCATAGTGGCCCCAAATAATGCATGGGGGATGATTAATGTGTTCATCCATGATTTGAACTTTCTGCCTAACCGCCAGAATCATCAGCCATGACTTGATTTCTACTCAGGCACATATAGGAGCTGAGATGACTGGTCAATGGAGTTAAAGCAGAGCTTCCCACAGGTGGGGCAGGGAGGGCATGCCTCTGAGGGCTGGGCAGATGATGGGGGTGAAAGCAATTTTCAGTATTCAAATATAATCATGCAATGACCTGTTTAACCATATTTGTCTCATATTAGCAGAGAAATGCTTCTTTAAGCTCTTCATCTTAAGAATCCTGGGGGGTTTCCGTTAATTCAATGATTCTGTCAGTTAATTTCAAACCACTAATTCTTTTAACATCTGATGAGAAAGGAGCTTTAGGTTTAGGAGGAGTTTCCTTCAAAACCCAAATAAAAACACAAACATAATTTCAGAAAGTGCATTGAGTAAGAACAAATGACCATAAATATTGACTACCAGATGGGATTTACCTGAATGTTACCAAATAGTTTCTGCAAAACCTTAGCGAGAAATGACCCCATCATCATTGGACCTCACCTTAGGGAAAGACAGAATATCAAGGAAAAAATAATATATATGTATATAAAATTTATAACATAAGACATTACAGTATAAGTTATTTAATTTAGAGTAGACCTATGTGTTAGTGTGTGTCTGTGAGTCATGGACAAATATACTGTATGTGGTCAGATTACAGAAGACCCCTTCAGATAGAACATGGAGGTAAGTCTTACCACAAGGCAGCCATAACCATCTCAGTCTTGACCAGGATCCAACCAGGATCTCCGACAGCAATTAGGCAGGCCAACATCCAGATCCCAGCCCCACCATCCCCCCACATCACCTGTGCTCCTGTGTCAACATGCACACGCACACAGTCACTGTCTACATGGTAGCAGGAGCCCACAGAGGGCTTCAGCTCTTCTAGCTCCTCAATCCCTCCTCTCTATCGCAGCACTGCAGCAGAGGAAAGCAGCTTAGTCAAAGTTGCTTCTGGGGGTTGCAAATTGGTTTGCTGCAAAATGGCAGAGAAACACGACTGCGGAAAAGACGTCTCAGACCCTCTGTGGCCCTGCGAAACAGAGAGACAAGAGCGCTTATCACAGCCCGCATCTGTCCAGAGAGTGTGTACCGAGCACCCAAAGCTCTGCACGCCTTCCCGGGAAATAATTATGACACCGATGCTTCATGTGAGAGACTGGGACTCACTCTGCTTCACTTCTGGACTGCCGACAACACCAAGGGAGCCATGGCTGTCCCACTTCTCTCTGGAGATGGACGAGTGATTTGCCCAGTCATTCAGAGACAGTGTTCTCAAAATTACCCCAGACGTTATTTCACAGCCGGTGTCACAGTGGTTGCACACCTCATCAGTTAGTGGTGGTGTTTGAGTTCTGCTTCGGAGACAGATCTTCTCCAGTAATTTTCCACTCTGCCCAGCCCTATTATTGTGGTTCATCATAACTGACCGCCATGCATTAACATTTCTCTGTCCACCCTACAACACACGCACACCCACACACATTAGACCACCAATGTAAGACTCGGGCGGGGGGGGATCTGGCCTGGCAGTTTCCTTCATGAGAGACTACAAGACACAATTACATGCATTTTGTGCACATGATTATGTCTGACTGTCTGTTCACCAATGACTTTCCTGCAGGTCTGCTTTGCAGCCTGTTAACAAGAACTATCTGTAAACAGGGCCACTCAAGTCCATCCAGCACAGAGGCAACTGTCAACACTGATGATTAAGTGACACAAGTTTAATCTGCTGGAAGCCCATTGGTACCAAAGTGATGCAGATGTGGACAACACGAAAACGACTGTGACCCCTGTGTTACAATGAGCTTCCAAAAATCGCTTCAGATTCATGATGGAGGGATGAATACATTCATAAATAAATTCATGCATGCAGGTATACCTGTACCCTTTTGAGCAGGAGCAGCTGCTGTAACAAAAAGCAATTTCCCCCTGGGCGGTCATTCTGATTCTGATGGAAACAGCTTGATACCATTTAATAACCAGTGATGTGATTTCAAATAAACTGGCTCCACAAACAAAAACATATTCGATGTTTACTTGGAGTTTCATGGAGTGCCCTCACCCGCCCACATGGTTCACCTGCCCCCACCGCTCACCTGAGCTGCTACCAGCCGCCGAGTCGCGGATGCTAAGCGCGCTGACGTAACAAGCGTTACCTTCAGCTAGATACTGAGGCTAAAGGCTAAGCTAACCCCATTAGCCCGCCCGAGAGGCTGCTCCGGCGTGAAGTCTCTGAGCCTGCGGGGTTCGGCGGGGTTTTCTACGTAGAATTGCAAAAATGAGCGACGTTAGCGAGGCGAATGCCCAGGGTAAGAAAGACATTACAGCAACTGATGAGCCCCGTGAATAGGCGGTGGGTGTGTGCTGTCACGACCTGCTCTACTAGCTTTTGCTATCGCGACATGGGCTAAGAACAGATATTTTTGTTTTTACCCTTTTATGTGTCTCTTCTACGTCGTCCCGTCGAGCCTCGACCAGTTCTCCGTCGATGTGAGCTGTTGACAACAATAATTGTTCTTCTTCTTCAATAGCTGTTTAACGGCGGATGCGGACTGATGGCACACTACCGCCACCCTCCGGATGTATAAACAATCGATATTATGGCTCACAACTAAAAGGGAAAGCAGCCTTCAAGCTGCAAAAAAAAATCTAAATTCTATTGCTGATTCCAGCACTACAAAAAATCCCCAAACAGATATTCAACAACCCTGCTGTCTGATGACCCGGCCAGGACATCAAGAGTCAAAGTCACCCCCCTCTCCACCATACCCCGCGCAGTCCAGAAGCAGATGCTCCACAGCCTCCGACACACTGCTCTCGCCACAAAGCCCAGCACCATGCTTACCCACAACCTCCACGTTTCCACTCAATCCTGTGTGACCCAACCTAAGTCCGGCAAGCACGGCCCCCTACCCTTGACACCTCCTTTCCTGGCGCCTGAACAAACCCCAGGACCCACACCACAAAATAATCTCCCCTCAACTTCTCTATCCCTACCGTCCTGCCACACCTCTTCAACACCACCTCTAACAACTGACTTAGCCTCTGACTTGGCAACACCACAGTGAACCGCCACAACACAACTGTCCAACTCCGGGACCACACACGCCACCGCCACCCTCCCTGCACCTGGACGCCCCAATTCATCCGTGAAAATCTGAACACTTCCACAACAGCCGTCCACACACCTCATAGATTGTCTGAACTGTCCACCATCTCCCCCACAGCCCCTGACCCCCTCAAGCAAGGCTGCATCAGTCTCTGGAGCCGGCAGCAACCACGGTGAGTGCGGCGGACAGACAACAGACAGACCAAGGCCAAGGCGCCCAACACCAGCCCTCCCAGGCCCCTCCTGCATACTCACACCAAAACCCCCTCCCTCACCCTTTAAATACTCCCAAGCTGGCATGAGCACACTTTTACCTGGATGGTCTTCCCTATGCTCTCTCAAATGTACATAGTATGAAAGTGCCATTTGTAGCTGCTTCAACTCAAAAGGCATTCCATCCATTTCAATTTGCAGTGCACATACTGGAGAGGTCCTGATTGCTCCCGAAACAGACTTTTAAAGCAGCACCTAGTAAAACGTCAAGCTTCTTCAGTTCTGATTTTGCAGCAGCCCCATAAGCAAGGCATCCATAATTAATACCAGATCTAATTAACCCAGCATACAGTCTTTTCATTGATATCATATTTGCTCTCCATTCCTTACTACACAAGCAGCTAACTACATTAATTACTTTCTTACATGTATCTATCAACTTTTCGATATGATTATGCCAAGTAAGTTTGGTATCAAAATACATACCCAGAAATCGAATACAATTCACTCTTTCTAGATCTCTTCCATACAACTGGAACTTAAACCTCTCCTCAACCTTCTTAAGTGAGAAAAATATTACTTTGTTTTTTTCCACAGAAAACCTGAATCCCCATTTCCCGGCCCATGCATCAACAGAGTCAATAGCTTTTTGCAAGCTTTTCACTAAGAGTTGAACACTGTTCCCCCTTTTCCAGAGAGCACCATCGTCAGCAAATAGTGACTTGCCTATACTGCACTCAAGTGTATCATCTACATTGTTTATCATGATTAAAAACAGAATAGGCGAAATAACACTACCTTGAGGCACACCATTCTCTACAGACAAACAATCAGAGAAACACGTGTATTTTATTTATCAGGTGGCCATCATACCCTGAATCTTACAGTGTTTACACACTCAACGGTAAGAGGAAAACATCTCAAAAGCATGAATGGATATTTTTGGGGGGTGCAACATTTTTTCAGTGATTGAGTTATCATTGTGAAATACATAATATGTATGTAATATGTTTTTTTTTCTATTATGATATCGTCTTCAGTTTCCCCTGGGAGCACTGCTCACCCAGGGCCTCCACCCAGTGTCTAAGGAGACATCCTCGGACCAGTGGGAGGGGAAACCACAGGGACGGAAAGCCCGAGGGACAAATGTATTTGCGGAAGTGTGGCATAGAAAGCGCAAGAGCGAGGGACCCCTGGGACACCCGGAGATCTGAGCACACCTAGGCGCAGGGGGGGGGGGGGGGGGGCGGGGGGCGCACCCGGGCCCCGGACACGCAGGGCCCGCGGGGG